>JAZGTK010004105.1:0-25390 GCA_036877625.1 Ambastaia sidthimunki
TGCACATGAACACGTGTGTGCAAACGCACCCACTGATGATGAGACTGTTGTCAAAAAGGTAAGCCTTGATGTGCTGGACCCCGATGGTCTCATTGAAGCGTTCGGGCACCAGTAGACGCAACAGACCCCGCAGGTCAGGTGTGTGATACAGGGACACTCTCATCTGCTCGGGGAATCGCTGAAGCAGTGGCAATAACATTGTGCGGGAATTGTGTTTGCCTGCAGTCACAAAACAATAACAAAAAATTAAATGAGAAACAATTGAACTGTAACAGTGAAGTAGTTTCACTTTCTCTTCCTGTCTAAGTGGGCTGTTCTTTGTCAGAATAAGATGTGGACCAGACTTCATGCTTTTCATCAAACATCTGACACGGGTCTACAGTACGGCTAATAAAGGATATACAGTAATAAATTATTACAGTAATAAATGTTCACAGAAGCTGTTTCATAAGATCAGGCAGGAACTGAACCAATCAAATCAAGGACGTCAGTGCTGGAATATGATGCCTCAGTTACCATAAGATATTAGATTATAAACTCTTACAACATCATTGGGTGAGTCCTAAAGCACATCTAAATCAGTCAATGGTATGACTAACAATTCCTGTTAAGAAATTTTCTAGGTACAAACGAAAAGGAAAAAAACAGGGAGGTCTGAATTCTCCACACTGACACTAAACGCATCATTTAAAGACATAGCTTATGCATGTCAGTCACGGTTCTGAGAGGGAAACAAAAACTAACTGGGGTTTTCCCTTAGGCAGAACTTCCTTCTGATAGTGACACTACAATTATATCAAAAAGATCAAGATATGACTTTTCATTTCATGCTGAATAATTCTACATTTACATACTAATGTACCTTTTGAATCATGGTCGTGCTGTGTGATTTAGACTAAAAACAGCCAAAGACCCTATAACGCAAGTCAGCCCATTTGGAGGCCATCTTGGTGCAGTTGTATGGATTATTGTGGACATAGTCTCCGTGAAAATAAGAGAGAGACAGACCTCTTGAGCCTCTGGTATAATCCAGCAGAAAGGACACTTTGAGATCAGGTGCATCTTCTCCTTGCGAGCGCTCTAATGCCTCTTCCATGCTGTCAACCTACAGAGGAAATCAGATGGTCTTAAAGAGGTCTCCTATTACACATGTTAGACTAACAAGCTACCATCTGTGCTGTGGATGTCAGAAACTACAGCTGAGTTCTGACACAACAAATTCCAGAGCAGACCCACAGAGAAGATTGATTGATTGACAGGAGACAATGTAAACACATTCTTGTAGACCTACAATGTTTCCTTTTTCCTCCTACGTCCTCATATGTTAAAATAGCCAAGAACATAAGAAATTTAAGAAACAGCTTGGCTTGTCGGTCTGGTTTTGCTTGTTGACTTGAACAGGGAAATGTCAAATTATTGTAAACCGAGACCTGAATTTATTTTACCCTTCTATATATTAGGAAACAAATATTATATTAGAGAAATATTTTTATATTTTATATTATTTTTATATTACAAGAAATATTTTTATATTTCTTGTAGAAAACATGAGTGATGCCCATGCAAAAATCAATGTCAGGGACATTTTTATAAGGTTACTAAGTGGTTGTTTACTGCTCCAAGTCTCTATAATATTCTAATAGTTATGACTAGATGCCTCTTTCAGTGTAAGACTCTGAAAACTTGATGATTCTTTTGTTTAACTAATGTGTGAAGTTCCGCATTACATAAGAGCCGCTGAGACGTGTGAGATGTTCTTTTTGTGTTCAGTGACAGTAAAGATGCACAACCGAGCCACGTACAAGATCTTGCTCCAGAGGCCCTGTGCCAAGATAGAGGGAAGCCATCACCACACGACTCTTGGCTGTCTTGATCCGAGCCTGGGCAAACAAAGAGAACCATGAACTGAATGAGAAGTATTAAGTTAATGCTTTATTATAAGTTGCATTACCATACAAAAGACACACAGCAAACTGATAACAGGTTATTAAGGACAATACAAGGAAGTATTTACATCAGAACTACTTAACTGATGCCGTAGCTGTAATGATTAACTTTGTATCAGAGCAATAGGGTATGACATAATACCCTAGTTTTTCTGGAAATATCAGATATTACATAGCCATGTGATAATACCTATTGAATAAGATTTTGCCTGTAGAACTTTATGGATGCGAAACATAAGATAAGATTGTTAATGACTAATTAATGATAAGGCTGACATCAGTGTAATAACCACTTCATATTATTACTTAATTATTTAATATTTATTTAATTACATGCACATCTACCTTCATAGTCTGATAAAACTCATCAGGTGAGTGGAGGACATGGATTTGACCCCCAGGAACCCTGAAAGCAGGAACATAATCAGCCATCCAGTGGAAGCGAGAGTGGAGGCCCTCGACCCCAGTGAAGCCTGGCGGTCTGGAGGAGGCCAGGGGAGAGGGGTCAGCCTCTGCCAGGAGAGGGGCCAAGAGCAGCACAGCAGACCTACAGGATGACAGGAAGTACAAGACAGGAGGAGAGAAGGAGAGAACCCTTTAATCTATATCCAAAAGTGAGCCTGGCTTCACAACACGCTGCGTTTTCATTTTGGGCATTTGTGAGTTAGCATTTGGTGGCTGAACTATGATAATAAGATCCATTATTGGTTTTTCCTTTCCTGTCTGCTCAAACAACAAGGCAATGCATTCAGTCTCTGAGAGCTCCTGTTCTACTTATCTTTCTCTGCATCCGTTTGCCAACTCTAAGCTGGCAACTAAAAACTAACAAACAACTAACCAAGCACAGTCAAGAAACTTCAGAATGCGTGTGTTTAGGTGGATCAGACTGAAAAAACTGTCCTGTACCTGTGCTAAAGAAGCATGATATGATACCAGTAATGATTTGACAAAAACATCAGAAATTTGGTCCTTCCCTATTCGAACAGACCTAGTAAGATGCACCTATTAAGCCTCCCTACATAGAAAACATCCGCCCAGGTGCGGCACCAAGATGGCCGCCAAGTGAACTGACTTGGTACTTAACACTAAACAGTGTAGGTCCAGCTCCAAAGGCTACAGTATAAGACACAGAGGCAGTAAAATGGTCTGTATGACACAGCATGAAGTCTGAAACCCTAAAACCCTTCACTCAGATCTACTGCCAAACCCCAAGGTCACGCTGAGTTCTCTACAACCCAGACAGTGTTTTTCTCCATCGATTCCAGAGTCTCACCGCACACTACAGTAGATCTCACATAAGTCCAGAAAAAACAAAATGAAAGAGGCGCCTTTATGACCGAGTGTAAAACACGGCCAATCGTGGGTCAACTTCTGATTTCAAATCTATACAAGTTGTCTCTATATCTCACACAAATGTATTAAAAACATCTAATAAAAAGTGTATTAAAAACACACAAGCCAAACTGATGTCAAATCTGCATTAACATTTGGGCTTCATGCGAAGAACATGAGAAAATGTATAAAAGCCCTAAACCAGTGCATATAAAGAGTGTTGGAAAAGTTCACGACAGAGTTGTTGTTAATGTGTTGTTGAATAATTTCATTTCTTGTAATGTGCATCTGAAAACAGTAAGAAACTACAAAACACCCCCCACCCCCAAAAATAATACGGTTAACATTTTCCATACTCGAGAATATGAATGTTGTACAAGTGACATATGACATTGATGACATATCTTGAAAACGCAAGTGCTGACATACCCGATCTTCTTACTTCTGCATATCTGAGTTTATTTATTGACTGTAACCGTCATCACACAAACTGATGCGCTGTTTGACACATGTCAATCATGTATACGGAAGACATTATTTACTGACTGGCAACAGTCATTGAACATCAGCAGAGATGAAGCAGAGATCGTCTCAGTTTTAATATCATTAACAGCACATATTTTCAAAAACGTTTTCATAACTACAATCCTACAGAAATCAGTACAAGATTTCTCCTTTATGCACGCAAAAGCTAGAGCTAGCCAAACACGCATGACTTTAACATAACTGGATTTCTAACTGTATTTATGTGATGAAACTGTGGAGAACATCGCCATCGCTTACCCTCTCCTCCGATCATGAGTCCTGAAGAAACGATCTGAAATCTTTGTGAAAACCCAGGATAACGCAGGAGTGTACGAGGAGAACACAAGTCTTTTCCATGTCATGGGCGCCGCCATGTTTTCACGGGAATTTTGAATATGGAAACTTTATGTAAAACCTAAAACTCCAAACTAGACAGGCGCTGTAAGTGTAGGCGTTTAAAAAAAAAGAGTGTGACAAACCATTATCTCACGTTTCCACACGTTTCATTAGCAGCAGAACTATAGCGTAACCATTGGTCCATGTTTAATACAGTTCTAATGTTGTCACTGCTAGTTCAAAATAATTATTTTTGCATCAATAGTGGCACTTTGTACATTTTGCTATTCTGAACTCACGGCACCTTCGTTATTTATACAACATGTCATTTTCACTGTAATAGTTACTTGCTATTTATACCTCATTATTACTTGTATACTGTATTTAAACGTTGCTATTTACAATTCTGGATGGATTCCAACTATAATGAATTCACTCTGTACTTGTCTTTTGCACAGTGACAATTAAGTTGAATTCAATCTAAAAATCTAATCCAATACATTCTGTACTCACTTGCTCCACAAATATTCAATGCTAATCATTTACAGAAGGGAAATGTTGATGAAAATGTTAGCCTACTCCAGTGATGTCTATGGAGCGTAGAGTGGTCTACTGCTCTTATCCTATAGATGGCGTATGGAACAAATCCAGCGAGTAAAGAGAACATGAGCATATGCTATACTATACTATACTATACTATACTATACTATACTATACTATACTATACTATACTATACTATACTATACTATACTATACTATGTGAATGTATCGTTGCATTGTGTGCTCAGACGTGTTAACAATTTTGACGACATGCAAAATTCTGTGCAAAACACATTTTTTCGTGAACAACCAAATGTTCCATCATGCGCCCGTGAGGATGACCGTAAATTACATTATATTCCCGACTCTGCAAAACCAATCAATAAAGAAATGAATAAATCAAATCGAATGTGAATAAAACAGCATAATATGCAACATGTGTGTGGCCAGTCACACAGCAACCACATTTCTATCCGCAAGGGCAATGTAATTTTTTCACCTTGTGTGAACGGGTAAGGGAGGGGGGAGAAATCCCGTAAAAAAGGGTCACACTGATTATTTATTGGCAATCCGCCACTTGCGCGCTTGTATGTGTGTGTGGTTGCTTTACTGGAACACCGATGGGAGGAGCCTTTTAGAAATATCAGTACTTCAACTCCTTGCCACAAACAGTAGGATACCTTCACTACCTCTGACAGACTTTAACACAGCTGATCACTGATGAACTGTTCAACAACTGACATGAAACTGATCTTAAACCCTATAAAAGAAGGCATGTTTTGTATGAACAATTCTATGGGAATCACAGAGGGAGCTATGTTTTAAGAAAAGTCCAAGATTGAGTCGGATAACACTTTGAAGGTAAATCCAAAGGTTTTGCTCTTTGTTCCGATGTAGGCTACTGTAATTCAAAAAAATAAAAATCTTATTTGTGCGTCTTCGGACCTTTTATTAGTATATGGAAATAGTATGCGCAGCGTTGTCCCGGCGCTACATTGTAACCACGTCTGAACACACTGTTATTTAGCTTTTAAACGCGATCTCATGTATTATTGTTTAAAGTCTACATTGGTTTTTCTTAATGTATGTGTGGCAGTCGGACTAAAACGACCTCGATGTAACATGAATAAGTTGGTTTATTCCAGTAAGAAAGATAGTGAGGGGTATTTACAGTGTAACACGAGACAGAGACCGTGTCATGAATGAGGAATTGGGTTATTCACAACGAACTGGAGGACCTCATTCATAACCGTTTTTCAAATAGCCCGAGAGAGCTTTCGAACCGAAGATCGGATTTACACTGGCACTAAAAATAAAGCTTCGATTGCCAACTAGTTAATTTATCTCTAGATGGGACAATTACATCATTGAAATGGCTGAAGTGTATGCAATGCTTCTTTGGAGGGCGATGGTTGGGTGTTTCAGCTGACATTCAGCACATGTTGAAACATTTAATTCAGTTGTTAGGACTATGAATGGAGCCTGTTTGAAACTAAACTCTCGTAAATCTGATGTCATAGCAGATGTCAGTTGTCTGCTGGCACCAGAATCTGTTGTTCTCGCTGTTTGGTCCATACTGACTTTTTCCATTTCATTTTTCCTTTCTTTTAGCTGCCTTCCGTACCCACTGAGACATCAGTTCTTCTGAATGTGGAAGAGGTATCAGAACTCTGGGCGTTGTGTTGGTGCTCTCCGGTGTATGAGCACCCTGGCTTGGACGGCCGTTCGGCCCTGGACCCCAAGCACCAGTGGTTGCCGGGCGGTACAGGGGGTGGGCAGAGCGCCATGGTAACCCACAGCAGGTTTGACGGCGCCATGAGCAGCAGCCCCTTTGAAGGCGGCGTGCGCCTGCCCCCCCACCGGTACAAGACCTTCAGTTCAAGGGCGCAGTATCAGATGGTGCTCACGGCTGTGCGCAAACTTCAGGAGAGTGGCTTTTACTGGAGCACGGTGAGCGGAAAGGAGGCCAGCTCGCTTTTGAGTGCAGAACCCCCGGGCACCTTCTTGGTGCGAGACAGCTCGGACCACCACCACTTCTTTACCCTCAGCGTTAAAACAGCCACGGGCACCAAAAACCTGCGCATCCAATGCGATTCCTGCTGCTTCTTCCTGCAGACTGACCCGCGGAGCGAACAAGCGGTGCCGCGCTTTGATTGCGTCCTCAAACTCATCCATCATTACATGCCATCTAACAAAGTGACAGGGACCTCTTCCAAGGTCCAGGCTGCAGGAAACAGTGACAGTGGAAGTTCAGCAGATGGGAATGCATACTTCATTTACTCTGGTGGAGAGAAGATCCCGCTGGAGCTACTGCGTCCACTGGCATCCAGCATGTCCAGTCTGCAGCACCTTTGTCGCAAGACTTTAAATGGCCATATAGATGTGTCCACCAAGCGGGACCAGCTGCCTCATCCACTCCAAGACTTCCTCCAGGAGTATGATGCCCCCATCTAGCTATTCTTTAGTGCTCCAGATGTGTTTTAGATGGAAAGAGCCGCATGGGCAGAAGATGTGTGTGCCAATAAATGCTCACAAAGCTGCGGAATTGCGTGAGTGGAGATTTATCGCTCCTGACCTCTGTGTCTGTCAGTATTGCAGGCCAGCTGTGCCTTTGACCTCTGGATTGTGAACTTGTGGCTGAAGGACAGCGCACGATACATTCTCCTGGTCAGGTGGACGGCCACCAGGATCCAACATCTTAGCTGCTGTTGACATGAAAAGATTGTGCTTGTTGTCTCCTTTTTCTTTTGGCCAGCGTCAAAGACAAACTGCTGAAGATAAACACAAGTGATAGTTGATCAGTACAGGAGTTAAGTGTGCTGCTGTGGCTACGATCCAGCTCCTCACCTATCGATCAGGAGACACTCTCACAATCTGTTTTATCCAGCTCGACATTTTTGACTTTCTCCTGGAAGGAAAGCTCCAGCCCTCAGTGTTTGAGCGAGAGCTGGTTGTTTGCAATGACGTACACATTTCCACTGCTTCCTGCCAAGTGTAATTGCCTCATAAGTGGGCGTGGGGGCGCAAACGGGGTGGCTACTTACCGCTCACAGCTGACACTGCTGCATCTGCTCTGTGGACTGTGCAGCGTCAAGAAAAGGACTGGAGAACGGATAAACCAGACGAGAGGCCTGTTACTCCGGACGCTTTTGGCCTCTGACCTTCCTCAGTCCTCCCTGGAGAAGACGGCCCCTCGGGATGGCTCAGGGGACTGTTGTTACTTTGTTCTTGACAGGAGCCAAAGCAAACAGTAGTTTCATGTTGTGCTAGGAAAAGGCAGGCAACAACTGTACATTGTTTATGATTAAATTGCAATGAAATGTAAACATATACATGAATTGACATTCACATACTGTGAAACAAATACAAGCACAGTATGGAGAGTCTGTACTGACTGATTTACTGTGGCGTTTGGCATGAAGAACTATGCTTCTCTAACCACACAGAGAGGCATATTCATGCTTTATGTGCTCATGAAAAATCAGTTATGCTTCAACACCCTCCTTCAATAACAATGACACAGTGTTTGTTTCACTAGCAGAACTTCTGTCTGCTATTCACTGAATGTATTAGGAGTCTATTGAAGGGCTTATGGTTCAACTTGTAGATTGTTTCTTTCATATTTTTTCAAATTAAGGTGTTTACATGCCACCAACAGGACAGCATGTGTTTTAGTCTGTCTTTTATAAAGATGTCTCATCTTAAGATCTGGTCTGATGACCGCAGTGCAAGCTTGAAGATCAGAAAACAAAGGCATTAAAATAGTCAATGCAGCAAGAAACTTTGCACATATTTATATTTATAAACTATTTCCATAATTTATATTAAAGAGCACTATTTTTACAAAATGCATCCCACCGAGTGCCTCACATTCTTGAGAAAATGCTTGTTGTTCGCCCAGGCCTCAGGCTTTAAATATTCAAGATTTGACATTTGCAGTAGAAAACATGTCTTCCTACATGCACACATGCACATGAAAATACCACAACTGCTCTTGTTTTCATAAAAACAAGCCTGAGGCTTTACCTTGAGGTGTGTGTGTGTTTGTGTATGTGTGTGTACAGGATGTGCATTCTCTTTTCATCAATTCTTTCACCATCTGCCTCTCTCTCTCTCTCTCTCTCTCTCTCTGTCTGTCTCTAGAGTTTTGTCTGTCTCAGTGGATGAGTATGAGTGCGAAGTAAATACAACACACATGGTATATATTTCACATATTCAGCTGACAGTAAAAGGGACAGTGCACCCAAAAATCCTGTCATCACATACTCACCCTAATTCTGTTCCAAACCCCTATAATTTTCAGTAATTCCTGTATTATCTGTGTGATTTTGAGCTCAGATATTCTTTTACAATGTGAGGTAGTGGCTCAGATGTTGCTGTTTTTTTATTGATGAAGTTAGTTGGCATTATCTGGTGCAATATAAACCTACATAGATATACATAATATACAGTATACACACATTGTAGCACTTGCACACACACTGCAGGGTCATAGAGTAAAGGTTAAATAATCATTAATAATTTAACCAACAATTAATGGACTTGAATCAGGAACTACCTGAGAAAATTTCTGATAGCCCCACCTAGTCAAAGAGCTCTTGTGCTGGGCCTGCTTTAAAACAACAAAGTCTGTAAAAGTTGACAAAAGTTCATTTTTGGGTGAGCTGTCCCTTTAAAGCTTCATTTCTAGCATCAAAAAACAAATACTGCAATTCTGAGGGCAAATATGGTAAGAACAGTGATGTTTTTTGCAGTTTATTTACTTCTGGGGACCTGCATTGTTGCACTTATTTCATTGATTAACCCCTCTCTAATTAATTTTCTCTCCTCTCTATTTAAGTAAAGGCTTTTATCAGTTCACTGTCCTCGTATTAGATGGTAATTAACACATTGTAAAAGTAGTAACTCACAAACCATTAAATGCCTAAGTGAAAAAAAATCAATAAGCCCTGATAAACTTCCTGAGCTAAGCCAATACAGGCCGATCATAGGATTTCTGACTTACAGTGCAGTTTTAAGCAGGCTTAGAAATGCAAAGCCCCAATGCAACTAAAAAACAACCAGTTGCTTTGTTTATACAGCCCTATAATTCAATAATCATATTATTTTTATCATTATACCGTCATTTTCTTTCTGATGCAGTGTTAATCTGCAGAGGTGTTGTCAGTGGGTTCTTAGATAACATTTTGATTAACTATAAAAATAACAGCTAAATAAACCATATAAATGAGCCATTAATAAAATATATCTGGACGTTATCCAGACAACAATCGTAATACGCTAATAAAAATCTTCAGCTGTCTTAGCCAGCTGCAGTTTTTGATTTGTATAGTGTTTATGCATAGAAAATGTTAAATAATACATACGTTCTGAGATAAAGGGATTTGACTGCATAACTGTGACTGAAGCACTCAGAACATTTATCACAGGAAATGTATTTTATCAGTACTTTATGTTGACATATGTCCATATCCTGGAGATTAGCTTCTTAAAGGGCCTGTAAAGTCTAGGTGTGCTCAAGAAATATGAATTCCAGCATTCATACCAGACAGCATAAGACTTAACTAAGAGAGAGAGAGAGAGTGAGAGAGAGAGGAAAAAGAGATTTTACTTTGTGGCTTGTTTAGATCACAAGAAATATGTCAACGATTCATTAAATGGTTAACACACGTAGGCAAGCAAACAATCTCTTCTCATAACTCCACTCCAGTTGGTATCTCCTGCTACGCTCTTTTTATGGCATTTGGGAAGTCTCCGCCTTTTCTTCACACTCGTTTGGTCCTTCCTCCCTCCCTCGTGTTTTCAAAACAAAGCTCCAGTCAGTGAGTCCAAGCCCCTTTTGGTCAGGGTAACGCCCATCAGACACAAAGCCTCGGGGCTTAGAAATTTCCTGACAACCCTCCACCCAAAACAACAGTGTTTATTTGTTTATTGTACTTTAATACCATAAAAACTATATTACACACACTCACATGCTTTCACTAGCCTCAACCTATGAGAAAATTGTGCCTGCAGAAAAGAGAAGAAATGATTTTGCAGTTCTCTACAGGATGTTTACGTTTAACTGCTATCAATACCAGCTTCAGTCAGGGCTTTACAGTAAATCACCTCTATGACCTCTCTGTGTCTCTTTTTGCCTGATTCTGATTGGCTTACTGTAATGTAGGGGAAGGAATACTCTGCTAAGCTGCCCCCTGAGTTTGCAATCTACTTGTCTAAATATGCTTATGTTTCGACTTCCCTGAATTGAGCAAATTTACCGTAAACTACGCTACGTTGATACCCCCGATAAGTATGCTGATAATTATGATCAACAGATAAGTTTTAAGCTATATGGCAAATCAACTTTTAAAATCCTTGCGAACGAAATAAACAAATGCATGTGCGTTTGTGTGTATCGGACCAAATGACTGAAAGTAACGGGACTCCGGAGGGGTTGTGTGTGCTGGGAAGCGGCCCAGTTCTCTCGTGTGTCAGTCCCATATTGTGGCTGACTTAACAGGAAAAGAATGCAAGGCCATTTTTTATACATCCTGGCTCTGCTGCAGGGGCCCAGGGAAGACTCCACAAATATGTGTGTGTGTCTCGGTGTGCATTCGTGTTTTAAAGATGGAGGGTGATAAATACGGCTCTTGTTGTGAAACACGCTTTTGCACAACATTATTGTAAAGTCTGTAATCAAGTCTGCCTGTAATCACACAGAATAAAAACATACAGTCATGTCACAGACAATGTGCCAATGAAAGCAGAACGGCGAATGAACACACTTGGCTGTCATCTAAACACACTTGTTTCTGGTAAAAGTTACTTTGCTCTTTCTGTCTCTCTATCGCTCCTTTCTTCTTTCTCCTGTTATTTCCGCTTAAACAAATGATGTTAGGTCTCGTGTGTTTCCGAAGTACTTTTGTTGCCTTACGGTTTCCACTTCAGCTAAATGACATCATCAGCATGGAAAACTGCAAATCTCTTGATCTACTGGCAAAAGACAGTCTTGGCATTTACATTTAGACAGCGTGCACTTTTACACACTTGCACTATTAAAATTCAGTGTGTGAGTTTTCCAAATGTCACGTTTTGTTATTTGCATACTTAACAGAGAGTGTAGGCTATAAAAGTACCACATTTTCTAACAGCTGATTCTGAACTGCTGTTCTTAATTCTTTGTCTTGTTTTCCACTGAAAATATTTAAACATCCTTAGGATTGGTTTAGCCAATATTATGGGTTATAGGCAGGGCTTCCTTTTAAGCCAAACAATGGAAGACAGGGGAAATGTTTTTATTTACATTTGTGTATTTGTCAAACATTGTTTTTTTATTTTTTGTCATTTATAACACATGTGAGCAGATACAGGTACAACAATAGCAAAAAGAAAATAAATAAGAATAAATTAAACAGACAAGTAAACTAACTAGAAAATCTGGAGAGAGGAAGAAAAAACCTCATATCTGCCTCATTCTGTCCAGCTTTCCTGAGTCATATTTGATATGAAATGCTAAGCAACAGGTCATCAGAAAACAAAAAAAATTACAAAGAACTACTAAGATTAACATGATGCCTAGGGTCTTCTGTTTAGAGATTTGGGTACTGTGTCAATGAAATAAATAAGGTAACCATGTTTCAAAATATTTGATGTTTTCAGGATGAATGTGATACATCATATCTTTAACCCTTTAAACCTTTTTGTGTATTATATTATTTAATATTATATTTTCAAATGTATTACTGCCAAAAATCTTATTCTTTCTTATTCTTAAAGTATCTTTCTTTTATCCAAAACAACAATTGTAAAAAATATGATAAAAATTAGTAAAAATATAAAAATAAAGTACAAATATGTTCAATGCTGTATATAATTCAATACATGATCGTGTATAAACAAAGACAAGCCTACACTGAAGCCACAAAGTCATTTTCCCTTCTGCTTTAGGGCAGCGCTTTCTCAGAAAGAAGGCCTGAGGTTTTGATTAGGTCACAGTCCACTTTGTGCAAGAGCTGTTGGTTGGACCTGTGTCCTCTGTAGAGGGGACTGTTGGTTAGAACTATTTTTTCTGTGGGAGAAAGGCCCTGTAGGAGGCCATAGAATGCAGGCAGGGATGAAAGAGGCCTCGTGGGACAGATTTACAACAGGGACTTTGTGGTCAAACAGCTAATGGCTTGAGGAATTACTTGAGTATGCCTGAGAAAAAGAGCTAGAGAGGAGGGGGGCGCTGTGCAGTGAGCAAAAGAAAAGGTTTCCTCTACCCTGATTTTCAAACTAGTCATGAACAACGGTAGGACCAGGAGCTTGTGTTTTTGTCACAACAAAGGCTGCAGTCTTCTTCCTGCCTCTTCCCTCTTCTCATTTCCATCTGTTTTCATCTCATATGCACGCAGTCGCAAATCCCCCTCCCCATCTAACACACATGGTTCCCATTCCCTTCATACCTTCAGTGCCATCAGAGCCCAGTTTCCAGGAAAGAGGCTCTTTAATTGAGTTGACTCTTTACTGCTCTTGCAATGTGAGAGAGCGAGTGTAGGAGAGAGAGAGAGAGAGAGAGAGAAAGGACACATTTAGACAGGAAGGGGAGGTACAGAGCGGGAGCTTATGCACAAACTCACACGTTCTTTTACTGTAAGAACTCGTTTCCCCCTCCTGACTGCTCTCTTTCTCCCTGTCTTTCTTTCTCTTTGCACCCTTTCTTACTTCGTCCCCTAAATTTATGGCTTGTTTGGGTCAAAGTCCTAACCGTGCACAGGAACCATGCACACACAAAATTGCACTGCTAGCACAATCTGCATTATGATGCAATGAGTGCATCAATTTAGCTTAGAGATGCACCGATCATTTGTAACAAATCAAAGAAAATCAGCTGTTATCAGCATTTTAAATAAACGTGCGTTTGCGATTAATTGGAGCCTTTGTAAGCTGCAGGTATAACAGCAGAGCACAACAACAGGGTTTCCGGAATCCCATTTATTTTTTTCAGTAGTGAAATTGATTTTTAGCGATAATGTTAAAACGTTTCAAGACCTACCCGAGTCAAACCAGGGTTGTTTAAAAGCAGTCAGTCACTATTGAACTAATAGCAGCTGTAATCTGAGTTTTGAATGTGTTCTATTGTTTTGGGCAACATATGCTTCCTGGTTTAAGATCAAACCGGCTTAAAGTAATTGTATCTTTCATGAAACTCCTTAGAGTCACAAACAAACCACTTAATGTGTCTGTAGAGGTGCAATGATTAATGAATACATCTTGTATGTTTATTCAGTTCATTCATGTTTTAACTTTCGTAATGCTCTCGAGTTTGTGCGTCACAGCTCCTATTTCTGTCACTAAAGCCTCACACTTTTGAATCCAGAAGAATTCATTGTTCCAGATGTCACTGGTTTCAGGTGACACTGAAACAACACTTTATTAAAGTGACAGTACATGCCTTATTTTAGTAGAAGACTGGCTCTGCTGTGCTAAAAGGATGTAAAACCTGTTTCATTGAAACTGAAGTTCACAGGGCTGTAGTGATAAGGTAAAATGCTAACCTGAGTAACTGTAGCTTTTTTAGTTTTGAAATGTAAACACAAACGGTAAAAGGCCAATAAGTAACTTCAAACAAAGCTAAACAACAAAAATGACATACACAGCAAAAAACAGAAAGAGAGAAAGAGGTTGCAGAGCGTTTGAAAGATCTGAGGACAGGAAACCAAAGAAATGAGAGAGGTTTCCTGTCTGCTCTGTTGGACAAAGAGAAGGTAACACCTAAAGCTTTGGTATATGTTCCTCAAACATAAATAAACCTCTCCTCACGCACTACACACACACACACACACACACACACACACAATTGTCTGAATCTGTGTTTTTCGTGCAGAGAGCAGGTTACATGTAGGCGTATTTTGACTGGAAGAAATCACCAATGCTACGAGAATCGCTCAGCAGACTCCTGCAACAGTAAAGCATGTGTGCAAGGTGAGAGTTGAACAGGGAGGGGAAATAAATTCTGAAGTTTACAAGAACTCAAGTTTTTTTAGGGTCAGTCAGATAGCTTGGCATTTTGCCATACTGTGATTTCTCTCCCATCCCACCTTGTGACCTGTAGTGATGGACTGACAGTTTACTGGAACAGACGCAGTGGCTTTCCAAGGGCAGCGTAGTTCATTTCGATTTGAACTGATATCTGATACGATGTTTCTCTTCTCTTTTTACCAAAGACATTCCTATAACAGTGACCACAGCCCACATTTACAGTTTTAAAGAAAAACTTGGTTTCAGCCCTGTTTGAATCCTCATATTTCCTGAAAATAAGAAACCACACCACAATGGGCTTGAGCTACCACAGCTGATAATGTTATTTCAGTGAGTTTGCTGGAACATTGTAATCCTGGCAAAATATTTTCTTCATTCCAGTTTTTTTACACAGATAATAAAACGTTTAGGTTATGCACAAAATGATGTATCATGCGATTCGTCTGAAGCACTTATTTTAAAGGCACAGTCAGGACATCCGTACATGCATTATAAACATAATCCTGTTTAAATACAGGCACACCCTTGTTTGTTTTGCACTCATACAAAATAGCCTAATACACAAACAAATGTATTTCTGTGAACAGCCGCACTTGCCCCCATTAACCTGCCCTTTATACTAAACCAGAATTAGTTTGGGGATATTCATCTCTCATTATTGTTTGGCTGAATAAACATGTTATCAAACTACTATTATTTTATTGAGAGCTAAACACTTCTGTGGGCTAATAGTAGTTTGATAACATGTTTATTCATTCAACATTTGATTTTGTGATGTTAAGAGTGTTTTAAAAGATTGACTCATTATTTGTGCAAACATAAGTGCTTGTTAACAACACAGTGTGCAGATGACCAGGGCCCATCTCAAAATTATGTCCTTTATTTGCACACTTAACGTACAACATTACAGTGATAATACAACAATGCTTTGTAAGATTGGTATTAACTAGATGTGCTGGAGTTTACTATAAGCATATAGTTTATCCTGACTCCATTTAAAACACAACATTTATGCATTTAGCCTTTCTATAATAAAATTCCTCTATCATCCCCAGTGTGTGTGTGTGTGTGTGTGTGTGATAATTAATGAAGCAAATTAACTGGAAAAATGCACATTAGCCATTTTAAAGCATGTTTTATTTTTTTTAACTACTTGGTTTCTATATTCATAAACAACAACAACAGGGCTGAGACTGTAGGCAGATCAGTCTTTGTATAGACTGAGCCAAATCAATACATGTACTTCCATTGGCAGATTGCAAACAGTAAAACCTCACCCCTCACACACATGCATCATTTTGCTTATAACTCTGTACACATCATTGTACACATTGATACACATTCATGCATATTTTGTCCTCATAAATGACTTAAACACATGCAAACTTATTTCTCCTCTTTAACTATTAAAAGTTTGAAAAAAAAGTATTTATTGCAAACTGGTGACATGATTCTTTTTTGTTCATTTGAACACACGTTTATCTCAAGATAAACATAACTGAAATTTCACTATTGGTTACACACAACACTCAGTTTTGAATGGCGAAAAAGCAGGTTTAAATAATTCCACCATTCCACAGAAAAGCATTTCATTATTTATGAGTTAGTCCTGTGTCTGCAGTTTGATTGATTTCTCGGGGAAAAATAACAGCGATTTGATGGAAAACTCACGTGTACTCAGAATTTTCAAGTTTCAAAAGAATGACACGGCTTGTGCACTGCCTGAAATGTAAGTAGACAAAACAGAGCAACTTCCAAATTGTATTAATGCTCAGTCACGCCATGTTTCTGATGCATACATGTAATTTAGGGCATGCCCAAAAGACATTATACAAAGATGAATGACTTATTTTACCAGAAATGAACCTGGGCGTGACAATGTATTTGACTGCTGCTGAATCATAAATGTATTCATGAATAATGCTTTTGCCTTATAAGACGTTAAACAGAAATCCCTCTGTTCTTTGCTTGGTGGAATGTTTCAACAATCACTCAAATGAACCAGGGAAGCGTGTCCATTCTTCTGTTTCCCAATTTCTGTTCCTCTTCTCTTTGTACTTTTTGTACGGCCCCTGGAAAAGCGATTGCTGGTGTCTGCTGCACTGACGCAAACGGAACAGCTGTTATACAATGTATCTTCCTTCCTGAATATATTCCAAAATACTGTAGCCACGAAAATAGAAAGTAGCCAAGACCTTATTCTCCAAAACAAGAAAACATTCCGATACAAATATTCTGAAAGATGTTTGGAGGGGTATCAGGAAACTGAAAGGAAGAGCAAGAGTTCTCATCCCAATGGCTGTCTGGCAAAGAAAAGATTTTAGACTGATTACTGAGGATGTCCACAGGTTTACTGGTCTCATTATTTATAACATACATCAATCAGTCATCACTGACCAAATGAGATTTTCCTGCATGAATGTTGCTGCAGTTGTGTTGGCAATAACTTTAAGTTTAAAGCATTCAAATTTTCTGATATAAAACACTTTTCTTGTTCCAGCTTGATATACACAGACAACTACCCAGCTAACAATTTTAGCTTATAATAACGTATCGCTCACATTTGCATAAAGTAACAAAATATAGATTTTTAAAGTTTTAGAACATTCAGTTTTTTAGATGTTGTATTACCATTATTGTTTGGCTATTGAAACATTATTCAAACATTTTAATTCTGTTACATTTTGAAACAAATGTAACAGAATTAACTATTTAAAAATAAAGTTTTTGACATATATGATATATAACGGGAAAAAAGTTCTGCTAACAATACTGCAAGAAAGTTTTTTGATAACGTTAGGAGAAACCTTAAAATAACTTTTAGAGAACGTTCTAAGAACATTTCCTCTTAGCTGGGTACAAGCTATATGTACTGTAAATTGGTTTCTCCCACAAAGTTTAAACACTGTGACTCTATCAAAACATTACTGTTTGCTTGACCAGTCCAACAATACAGCATTGGCTCAGCCAATGGAGCAACTTTGACCAGTAAACAGACGTTTAAAACCAATCATTTCCTTTCTGTCAGTCACTTGACGTTGTATCAATGACAACAGATACCCGTAGAGCAGACTGGCATGCAGATTACATTTGCCACTTTTCACTGGCCTTTTCTTATAAGATCGAAGCTGATCAGGCTCCCAACGGCAAACCCCTACTGTCATCATCAACACGTCTCTTTCCCTCCACCATGGAACAGGTTTACAGTTGTAACCAAACTACTGTTGCAGTCAATCAGTCTGTCTTGAACACCCTCTGTTTATCCATAGAGACACCTAATGTAGTGTAGGAGTTAAAAACTTCTATAAAAGTTTTTGCTTTGTGTTGATTCTCTATCGCTCTCACTTTTTAACATTTACCATAACCCTCACCCCTCCCTCCAACTTCATTTTTATCTCTATTTTGCTCTATT
Source organism: Ambastaia sidthimunki (assembly GCA_036877625.1). NCBI lineage: Eukaryota > Metazoa > Chordata > Actinopteri > Cypriniformes > Botiidae > Ambastaia > Ambastaia sidthimunki. The sequence continues at coordinate 18,095 of JAZGTK010004105.1, forward strand.
TCCTCTCTCCTATACCCCACAATAAACAAGTCAAAAACACAACTCTCGCCAAGTGTTCCTGGAAACCCAGATCTCTAACTTTACCTGGTATTCCTCATCAGCTCATTTTCCCAGATGTTGTGGGGCTGATATGACCAACTGTGGAACTGTTTTTGATGTTTCCCTGTGGGGTAGGAGGTCAGGATGAGATCAACTGGGATTTGATTCATTGTGTTCACTAACACTAAGCTAGTTTTCAAGAGCATTGAAAACATTTTGTGAGCCTTTCACGGTTATGTGTCATGTTAGGGCAAACAGAATCCCGCAATCCCACAATTCTCTGTGTGTGCATTTATGGGTGTGTGTATTGGCAATGACACACATCTGACTGGCCTGAATTACCAGAAATATGGTGAAATCCTGGCCTCAGGGACACCAATGGCACACATTCTAGAATACTCTTAGTTTTCCCCTCTGAGTGACAATAGAAACAAAACAGCAAGTTATGACAGATTATGGCAGTTTTGCTGCATTCATACCCATCCACTATATATTTCTTTTTAGACAAAGCATATTTCTGTCAAAAATGAAAGTAAACCACCTTTATTAGTATTACGACAGTTTAAATATCTCAGATTTGGATGCTCAGGCAAGGCATTGCTCCACTTACCAATGTCAAACATTACAGCAAGATGTTTAACTGACTTTCTAGAAAATGTATTGGGGCAACAACAGTACTGAAACAGTAACATACACTCCTGTTGGTAACTCTTAGTAAACCTGTCATCAATCAAAATACCATAATTTTTATTATGGTCTTTGTATATCAACTTGCATAACACTATTTTGGCAACAATGTTGAAAAGGCTTTGAAACTGCCGCTTTTGTGAGCTACTAACACATTGTGTTAGTTATAACTGAGTCAAAACGATATTGAGCAGCAACAACATATTGCAATATATATAATAAATTATATTATTTTGCAAACTTATAATAATAAATATGATCATATTGTTTTGCCAACAAAACAAAGCTATGCAGAAGTTGCAAAGATCATTTTTAACTATTTAAACAAACTGATTTGTTATAAATAAATTAGACTGTCCAATGCTTTATAGGACAGACATTTTACAGCTTGTTTATTAAGGGTTAGTTTACCAGAGAGTAAAAATCTGTCTTTATTTACTCACCATCATAGTGTTTCAAACCTGTATGACCTGTATGGAGCACAATAGGGGAATGAAGAAAAGGATTAGAGACGCTGCTTTTTCCCATGAAGTCAAATGAGGCTGTTGGTCACTAACATTCTCCTTTTGTGTTTTACAGAATAAGTAAAATCACGCAGGTTTGGAATGATTATCTGTTAGGAAAATTATCTGACATGCTAAATAATGACATGAACTTTTTGGTGAAATATCCCAATAACTGTACCAGTAGCTTTTCTATACTTTTCTCGTCTTCGTAATGTCTAAAGCTTTATGTTCATTACAGTGCTCTCAGCATAAACATTAGATAGAGGCCAAGTTCTACATAGAACGGTGGTGGTTCTAGCAGGCCAGTCAGTTTAAAGAACTACAGCAGTGAGAAGAGAACTGGCATGTTCTCTGGGACGCTGTGGTGAGGGCAGCCAATAACAGCTGCTCCATTCTTCAAAAAACATTGATCTTGCGGCAGTGAGTCCATTTACCCAGGAACAGATGCAAACCCTCCAAAACAACACAGCTGTTTCTATGGCAACGGCAGGGCTGGGGCACCGGGGACAAATGAGTTATATTTCATGTAGGCTGAGATTTCTTAACACACAGTAAAGTATGAGCAAGCAAATTACTGTGTTTACTTAACGCTTTCTTTCAAAATCACAAATGGCACAACTTTCCCTGAAAGCACGTTGCTGGAAAATTACTACATTGCAGCATGTTGTGATGTATGTTGCAACACTTTGTCTACATTTATGAACACTGAGCTGCATAACTGAACTAGATTTATGAGAGCCAAACTCCAAATTCCTCATTAAGTTGTTAAGTTAATAGAGATGATGTCACGAATCTCTAAACACATTGCTGCATGAAAAAAGTATTTGTCAAACATCTCATGGATCTTGTGAACGAGTTCAGTTATGTCTGATAAAGAACATGTTAATGATTAAGTGTCGTTTTGGAAGTTTCTAAAATAATATTTTTCAACAGGTTTCCCGATCACTCCACCCCCATCCCCATCTGCCATTCGTCAGAAAAGCAGATAGTCCCGCCCCAAAGTCACACTACTGGTTAAGCCAATGTTGTTATAGAGGGGGTTGGTCAGGATACTAAAACAAACATAGCAATGTTTTCATATCTCCAAAGAGCCACAGTGTTTAGAACCACAGGGAAATCAAACTACCAATGGATTACTTATAGTTGACTGTGCGTTTACACACTCGACCTTTAATATTTTCTGTTCCCATTCTCCCATGGCATTGAAATGTACATGAAATGATGGTAGAAACACTGTTTAGTTATAAAAAGAGATTCAAAATCAGACACTAACATGCTCTCATCCACCCTCTAAAGCTGTTAAAATGAGCAGCAAGACAGAATATTATAAGATGTGCATCATTTCTTTGATGGTTGGCCTTGAGTTATTCTTTGACCCCAGTTTAGAGGAGAGCAAAGAACTCACAATGAGAACAGGAAAAGAGGGATCAAATGATTAACTGAAACAGAGAGAGGAAGAGAGGGATAAAAAGAAAATAAAGTTGATGTTAACAATGGTAAACCTGAAGGTTTTCTCTGACTCCATCACACATGTGGTCCAGAGGTCCCAGAGTTTTGGACCGCACTGCTGCTTCATTGAGAGACATTTTGTGCTCTGTGAAGATTATATCTAAACCACCAGAAACAAAAAACTCAGACACTTACTGTAAATGTGGGAAATTTTTTACCAGACCACCCACTAAGACCTGTAGAATTAATGATAAACTTTCAAAAGCTGGAGTGTTACAATAACTATAACACACACATGCAGACACACACAGATAAATAACAGATAAATAAAAACAAACACAGAAATAGATCAAATCTGGTGTGGACGTATTATCTTGTGTTTTGTTCTCAGGAGTTTGGGAATGTTTGAATGCCAATGCCAAGACAGCTCACACGGTCGACTTTAAAAGGCTATGGGACTGCATGCAGAGCTGAAGATGTGAGTCACGCTCAGGACCAGATGTGTCCTCTCACGGCACTCATTTCCATCATCGTCACTCATCCTGCTTCAGTCTTTAACCCGAACATCTACTATGGAATTTCAGCCCTACTATGGGTTAATGAATTACTGTATGAAACATGTATGAGTGTGTGTGCATGTGTAAACTAGTCTAAACAAAGTGCAGTTTAAAACGTGTTCCCAACATCTGCATGTCAGGAGATTTGGAGGGCACGACTATGTGGTATTTATACTGGGATTATATCATTTTTCATAAAGATACCAAAATATTTGACTGATACCAAAGAGAAGACAGACTGGGTAGTTGGACAGTCAGATAATGGTGTACAGAAAACTTACAGTAATGCTATTGTACTGCAATTTACATTAACAAATTACTATTTTACTAAATTATTCTTGACATGGATCTATATTGTCTTGAAACATTTGTAAACTGTTATTTTCAGTATTTCCATAAGGCTCAAAACTTTTAAGTTTTGATGTACACAAATTAAAAAATATTTAAGATTCTGCACTGTCACTAATAATATGAACAAATTTGTGATATTTACTGTTTTTAATATGTTAATTAATTGACAGTCAGTGTTTTGAAATGGAGACTGGGATCAAGGCTGCCCACAGCATTGGCTCACTGCTGTCCGGAATTAACCTACATGTTTACTCAAGGGTTGAAGGGTTGCTTCAGTTGGTAAAATATGCTTTGTATTTTATCGCACAACAGCTACATCCAGGAAACCATTCGGAACAAAAAACAGACACTTCTCCTTTTCCGTCAGTGTGCTTGACAATAGATAACGCTAACTGAATCTGACATTGACTGATGCACACTAATAAAGAACAGATGCTCTGAAGACATAATAATCAGCTACTGTTATTCATCTGACAGAGACAACAGTCAGTGACTAACATACAGTACACACATTTCCTGAAACCTTAGTAATAAATCCCTCAGTGTGGTTAAGAAATAAAGAACATTGAATATTACAATTCTATCATGAAGACGAATCATATTCTTTGTTAATATTGCTTTGTCAATCTTTTACAGAAATAAGAAAAAAATGTTTTTTTTACAGTTTTTTTGTAGTTTTTTTTTTACTATTAAAAAAGGTTATACAAAAATGTATACATCACATCATGAGATTTGTTTTCAGTGCACAGCATTGCATGACTAGACAATTAACATTCTTCTCAAAATTTAAAAAAGGTTCTTCTATGTGGCCTTAAGATGTAAAAACTCTTTCTAGTTCTAATGCAAACCTGGTACATAAAACAGTAGCTGACTACATGACCTCCCTTGATCGTTAAAAGCTAATTTCCCCATTTATAGGCCCAAATTAAACTAGATTCTAGAATATAATGAACTTAGTCTCCAGGCATTGTGTTGCTTAGTCTAGACTAAACATGATGATATAATTAAGGCACAGTTTATTTGTTTATTCCGTGGCTGTTCTCAAATTTCAATCGTTGTTTGATGGGTATTGGTATCTTGGGTGTATGTTTGTATATCGAGCAGCTGTACGTGTGGAAGTAAATACGCAGCGGAGATGTTGTGAGATGTTCAAGCAAGCTCATCCCATTGAAGAAAAGATTTTCCGTCAATGAGAGAAATGACGCATACAGCCCATTAGTAAGACCTCCTTCCTGCAACCACAAAATGTGCCTGAAACAAGACATGTTCTCCATAGTCTGATACCATCATCAATTCATCATCACAAAGAGGAACCTAGCAGACCTAGCAGACCTCTCTCTCTCAGACCTCACACATCTTCACATCCCTCATAATTCATGTTAATGGAAGTATGACTAAGAGTGCAGTTACTAATATTTCCCAATTTTTGGTTTCAGATGACCTAAGCAGTTACACTTACAGCCATTAAACTGATAAACACAAGCTCCACGAAGAACAAAAGCCCTGAAGAGGAAATGTAACTTGTGTAACAATGGGTTGTGTGGGCGAATTTTGTGTCTGCTTTTATCAAATCTGTCTTTATACAAAAGTTGGATTAATATCGAAATGTCCTTCCTTTCATTCCTTTGGTTTCCAGACAAAGAATGCAAGCAGGCATATTAGTAAATAAAACATTCAGTGTTCTGCACTGCAATCTGTACCAGAACAGCTTCAGTGTATGAAAGAGTGTCTTTTTTTCTCATCCGATGACTAAGGCTGGAATCTGGGCTCCAGATCATTGGTGAGCAACAGCAAGGTTTCCCACTTCCCTCTGGGTCGACTATGACGCATCCTTGATAGTCAGTGTTTATTCTGTCGTCTCTTGGACCTAAGTGATGTTCATAGTTTGAATTAGTGGCAATCAATACAAATAAAATCATCACCACAGCAACGTTATTGCTCTCATATTGACCAAGGTGTGTGGAGATCTCAGTTGATCCGGGGAAAGCCTTCACTCAGCCTCATGCCAAACAGCTAACCAAGAATCGTGACTCATGCCTTCCCTGCACTGCATAATTTTGGCAAACTTTTCCATCGTTTGTAATATCTCTGTGGAAGGCTACAGCAGGGTACTTTTCTCTCTCTCTTTTCTCTGATGGTGTCAACTAATAAAGTCAACAACTGTATAAGAACTATTTGTTCCATTTTCTGCTATTTATGAGGACCTATGCTAACAGAATCAGCTATAGCCATATACAGTATGGTTCATTCTGGGCCAGTGTGACATTTCCACTAATGGATCTTTTGCACACAAATGAGAGCTCCATCCCAAAGCTCTTCATATCCCCTCACTAATGATAATTCCTTGGTTACACATATTGTTGTTGTAAATAGTTTTGGCATTATCAGGCAGAATATAACTTGCATCAACGAATTAGGAATGTGACTCTCAAAGTGTCTTTTGTGTTCTTCCTCAAGCCTTAAAATTAGGGATAATTTTAACGGGTTAATTGTAACAGCATGTTCTACAAAACAGGCACATGATACAGTTATGTTGACAGTAGTTTGCATACCCTTTCAAATAAACTCCCAGACATTTCACAATTAGACAAACACTATGACAACCATTCCTGGTCTCTTCCTCCTGTTTAGAAATCAAAATTTTTATGATAATTAATGTAGCACAATCATCGAGACACAACGTTCCAGCTTTACCACCAATCAAATTCACCAAAGACATTCACAACACGTGCTCCAAGCGAAGAAATGTGTTTGTAATATTGATGTCCAGAATACGCGAAAACAACATCATGCACCGCATATACACATGTCTAACCACCGCAAGCACGAATATCATATCCGTGTGAGTGCTGTCAAAACAAAAGGGCCCTCAGCAGTTCCAGTAACCCCTCTTTGTGGGCCCGATCTGAGGTAATTCCATTACAGCCTGATAAAGCCAGGGGCATTCCAGGAACCAGAAGCTTTTCAGCCACATTCCTCCTCTGAGCATCTGTGTCTGCCTGACTGGCTCAACTCTGCAACAATTAGAATCGTCCAAAACAAGAAATTCTTTCAAACGTCCTCCTGATTCTTGTAAAAGAGCATCTGATATTGTTTGTCAGTTTGAATGCAGCCTCTTGTCACAACATGAATGATACTAAAACTATGAGCTATGGATGGAGTGTTTAGCGGAATTTCTGGAGTGGAATGGTTTAAATGCAGCTAGGCGGAATGATAAATTTCCACCGGAAAGTGGACATGTTTTCTATACTATCCAATAACTTCAGAATACGTGGGATTCTAAAGGAAATAAAATGTCTGTGGTTTGTTTTCTTTAGGTTTTAGCATAAATGCCTTTGTAGGAGGTCTGACCTAGAAACATAGGAATTTTTACTTATTTAAATTAAAAGTACATAGTTTGGTTTTTCAAATTTATAAAGAATGTTTAAAATACCAGATGCTGAAACTAAAGTGCTATACAAGAAATATGATGGCAAATGGCATTCATTACAAAACCAACAGATAATCAGTACAGGCATTCAGTACCTGCAAATTAAACCCAAGACCCTGGTGTTGCTAGCACCATGCTCTACCAGTTAAGCTTTAGGAAAACCATGAAATTGAAATGTAAATGAACATTAGCATTAAAGATAAGTTCTGTCTGAGTGATTTAGGATATTTTCACTAAACTTTATATCATTTGGGGAAGGTAAAAACATAATTAAACG
>JAZGTK010004106.1:0-25386 GCA_036877625.1 Ambastaia sidthimunki
TTTCAGAAAGGTGGTTTAACCAACTCTGAGTTTAAACTTTAACTCTGAGTTTGGAAACTCAGAGTTTTCGGTTTCAGAACAGCTGAAATTAGTTGGTTAAATCAACTCTAAATAGGTTGACTCTGAGTTAACCGCATGCACCACGACTATAAAAAGCCATGATGAACAGAGCGCAGATATTACGATTCACCATGGCAACAGCACCTGGAAAAAAAGGCAGCGGCTATTTGCGGTGTAAAATACTGTTTGCAGTGTAAAATACTGCTACTTTACAGTGTAAAATGCTATTTACGCTAAGCGTTAATAGAAGGTAGATGCTATTTATACTACTTTAAATATATATATTTAAATATTTATAATACTTATTTTTTTAGGTAGATGCAGGATTTTCTGCTATTTATACTACTTATTGCAAATAGTGGCAATTATCTGCACCTCAGTATTGTGCTACATTATAAAACAGTATACAATAATAACATTGGGTGCAAATATTAATTTAAATTCAAATTTTGGGACAATATAAGCCCTCCCTACACCTACCCTAACCACACTCAATACTTTCTTTCGATTATGACCTTAATTTTCATTGAAAATAAATGCCTTTCCGATATGATATGACATGTGAAAGGGGAGGAAAAAAAGATCCGCTAAAAGAGGATTTGAACTCGAGTCAACTGCGTAAAGCATGTCTGCGATACACGCCTTACCATCTACGCCACTAGAATAGCTGCTTAGTACGTGTCTTTCGTCTTGGACCTAGTGTAATTACTCTCTGCCAACAAGGCACGTTACACTCCGTATAGCATATACTGTATTTAATTGACTCTCTAGAAAAACTGTACCACTCAAATAAAAAAAATGCATCAGGATATGACAAACAAATCCACTCGGGACGCAAAATCCTCTATCAGCGTAAATGTAACTTTCTGCGAATTAATGCAGCCTCCTCGTCTACAGGATTCTTTATGAGAGGACATGCCATTTTTACTTTTAAACAGTCTGCAAGACGGAAATGTGTGCAATGTATCAATGTACCGAAAGACACTAGAAAAAACTCCAGGTTTAATGAAGAAAACCTGCTCCAGACCAGGTTAGGTTCACAGAGTAAATTACCATGGTAACTGACTCAGAGTATAGGTTAACTCTCTTTCAGAAACTGGCTTGACTTACCCTGCGTTCTCGGGTTTGAGTTATCTCCGTTTCTGAAACCGAAAACTCAGAGTTTTCCACATTTCAGGTTTAACATACTCAGAGTTTTCACTTAACCACATTTCTGAAACGAGCCCTTCCTCTTACACCAGAGTTCAGCAAAATGTAGCAAAATTATCTAATAACTCATGAAAGAATAAAACAAATTGCCATTTGTTTTGTGTATGATACCTTATACTGATATGCACTATTAATACACTTACAGCAGTGATATTAACTTTTAACACTTGTATTAATTTTTAATTTATTTAATTAAATCCTGAATGAGACACAATCTTAATGAAGACTTTGTGTCCATTAACAAGTAAAAGGACTGATATGTGAAACAATTTAATATGTAAAACAAGAGACTGTGTAAGCACTGGAGGGGCACTGACCAGAGAAGGCATCTCCATTGCTGTAAGCCTTACCCCGACCCTCTTCATCACTGGGAACTGATGACAACTGCTTGGCTGAGGTGCAGCCCATCGCCTCACTCCCTCTCCTCACCTTCCTGCATGGCACTCTCAATTGCACCTGATTACAACACACAGCACAGCCCGTCAAAAAACAAACAAAACCTTCTAGAAAAAAACAGACCACGTTGACTGTTAAAGAAAACAGATTTATATAGTCTAGCATGAAGCCTAATCTATCAGTATTGACGTAAGAGGAACATAAACTTCATATCTGGATGTCACATTCAGGTACCCTGCCTGTGCTGAGCAACTGATATGAATTTAGGTTAATAGGGCACCAGCATCACCAGTGACGTTGTTGTTGGGCTAGAGGGTATGTGACTTCTTTTGCGATACAGGGGTCTGACCTCAAGTAAGATAGAAATACACAATGCAAAAGGTGTGAGATGATTCTAAACAAAGTTTAAACACATACAGGCCCTAAACAAAGCTGAGACTGTATGTGCACAGATTCATATAAATTCTCTTTACCTTATAAACATAACTTAAAGCTTTTGGGGAAAACTATGATATAGTTTCTTAAATCAAATGGCATCTCTAATTTAAAGATGATACACCTTTTTAAAAGACTACACTTGTTGTGCTACTTTTAGTCAAGCAATGTCATGGTCAAATCTATGTATGAAGTGGATGCATTTGAAATGGAAAACTAGATTTGTATTACTGGACACTTTATGTACTCTAAATACTGCTTACTATTTCTTAAAAATAGAGAGTAGCAATTGTTTTACTAAGCATACAGAATTTGCTTACCATGCATAGTATACAAACTATATACTGCAGAAACAGGAAGATTAGTGTATAGCTATTGTAAAAATAGCTATTGTAAACATAAACACCCATGTAACAAACTCCTATAATTTTTAATAATGCCTTTAAATGTTCAAATACTTTTGAGGGCCACTGTATATTCAATGGATTTACATTTCATCATATTCTTAATATTTTTAATTATTTAAATACTGGCCAATTAACGGGGAAATTTTTTTTACATGGCCACCACAACCAATCACAATCCAACGAGAGCACACATACATGTCTTCTAGGAGGAGCGCGAATAAATTATCCCTGTGTGGCATCAAAAGAGCCGCAAAATAGTGGCAGCTAATCCACTGAGGCTGAACTAATCGATCTCAGAGGTGAGGACCGTAACCCAAACACACATCACATAAAAACCAGAGCGATCACAAACAATTGACAAGTGTTCTTATAACAACGATAGGCCGTGATCAATATCCTTAACAACGTAATGCGTTTGTGCAAGAAACATGAAACGACAATAACGGCTGCCAAACAATAATCATAACCACATAAATGACATGGCTATTTTTCCTTATCGTCTCTACATTACACTCAAACAAACAAGCAATGTGGCCTAGTAGTAAATGTGTACAATTATTAACACTTTTGGCGTAACTAGCGCGCAAACACAAAAAACGTACCGCAGCAACATGCCCACTGCACAAAATTACATGCGCTTACAAGCATAAACAGATATAAATGTGTGGTAAATATAATCCATCACTAAGTGTGGATCTTGTTTGTTTTGTTGGGAATGTTGACCGCAACGTAGCAAACAACAATGGTCACGAAAAGACATATTTATTTGATTTCCTAAGATCGCATAAAAAAAAAGTGTGAGGAAAGTACAGAGCATAATAAACCACTTTACATGGCTGTATTACCGTCAGTGCAGATGCAGAGGCTAATCTCGCTGTTCGTGATCAGCAGCACTACAAGAGCTCAAGCGGGATCAGCTAACGCTGATGATCAACCCGCAGACGAGAGTAATCGATTTCTCCAAACCATTCACAGACAGAAGCGATCGACCGACGTGCACTCAACATTGATGACTGCATATAACAATACAGAGACAAACTGCACCTTGTATTACGATACAGATGAATTTGCAATTATTTTAGTATTTTCCTTTATAAGAACTATTGTAAATACCTCGGTAAAGACATTGCATAACATAACATTTGCTTATGAGTTGAAGAATAAGTCTGTTGAAGAAGAATGAGCAAAAGTAATATTTGTACTATTGCCTATATTTGTTTTTTTTTTTTAAATTAAGCAGTATATGCAAATAAAAACATATTGCTATGTAAACATTTTTTAAGAAATAGTTGAGAAATAAAACAAATAAAATAGGTATACTCTAATTAAAGGTTCACTAATATAGGCCTACCTTTGCATATTAGTCCTGAGATTTTATTACATACAATTGTTAGAATTTAAAATTAAATGTAAAATTGTCTGTGCCCCACAATGTAAATTAAAGCCCTCGGTAAAAAGTAAATGACTGCTTCATGGTCAATATAATTTAATTTCTGGAATTTATTATCAATATTATCTACAGTATATGGAAAATACTCTGTGTTTTTTGTATATGATATCTTGTTCATGGAAATACATAGCTTACTGAAAAACTATAAGCTATGACATTAACATTAATAAAAGGAAACGGAACGTTTGGAATGCGAAAGCCGGAAAATATTTGAGGTGACACACCCCTTTCCGGCCAACTCATCTGAACTCTGTTGTCAGTTCAGATGTGTCACTTTGTGCCAGTCGGTGAAATAATAAATTGCCTCAGTTTAAAATAGACAGCCGGAAAAAAACAGCAAAAATGGTGTTGTTGACGATGATTTTTCGAGTCGCCGATGGGCTGCCACTTGCTGCATCTATGCAAGAAGATGAGCAGGTATGAATGAACTGCGTTAATGTCTTCATGCTTCAAATTAAATATATATGAAGTTTAAGGTCCAAAGACATTCAGTCTGATCTAAATCACAGGGTGCTTTACAGGATTCATTTAAACGTTTCAGTTATTTACTAAGTCTGTTTCTTTGCTGTTGTGATTGTATGGTACTTATATGAGTCAATAAAGTTATAAACCTTCAGTCAGGCCGAGACTTACAGAAGTACCAGAGTCAAGCCAAGCAGCTTTGCCGAAAACTGAATGAACAGAGTCCTTCACGGTGTACTTTAGAAGCAGGTACCATGTGTTTTCAGTAAGTACTAACACACGCGCATATGTAGTTTGTGGTAGATTTATGTCTGGACCTGATTACTCATTAAAAACATTTTGGTTTCTAGCTATGCCATTGAGAAAGGAGTGTGTTACTTGGCCTTATGCGAAACAGGATTCCCCAAGAAACTGGCATTCGCCTATCTGGAGGATCTTCAGGGAGAATTCAGTGAGCAGTATGGCAAGAAGGTCCCATCAGTGTCACGGCCATACTCTTTTATTGAATTTGGTAAGACACATCTCAGCCATATCGATGCATATAGAATCCATCCTGGACATTTACTGAATTATATATTTGTATTAGGACTGTCACTTTTTAGTCGATATTCGAATATGTATATGTATACATGTATATGTATTCGAATATGTATTCGAATATCACGTGAAATATCCGTATTCGAATTATAAATAAACTATTCGGTTTTTAAAGTGCCGTGTGTAGCGCATTTTTTACAGTCCGTTTGGTTTTTATTTTATTGTTTGCCATCTCATCCAGTAGCGGCCGCTCTAAACGTATTGCAGCGTAGGCCAAAATCAAGCGAATAAGCCATTGCTTACCCTGTTTCGAAAACGAAACCTAACGCACAAAACGGCCGGCCTGAGTGGACAATTATTTTGGGTTTTATGCCGCAGATGGTAAAGTAACCGTTAAAGATAAGGTAGTTTGCCGACCTTGCAAAACACAGTTTACTTACGCATCCAAGTCCTGTTTTTATTTCCATTTGTCACGTTATTAAATCGTAATGTTGACACACATGCGCCTAGGCGTGTGCTTTGTATAGCACGTGAAGAGAGCTGTACTTTATGCAAAGTTCTGTTGTTGTACTTGTTAGCCAACATGTCAGATTAACAGACTGTCATAAATTTGTTTAAAAAATTTGTGACTGAATCTCAGTTACGGTGTTTTTCTGGGGCCGGGGGGCGTGGCTTGTGAATATTCTAATATATTCGAATGCATTGCTTGATATTTGATATCCGTTCGAATCAGATTTTTCTCAAAAGTGACAGCCCTAACTTGTATACTGTAATTGAAAGTAAGTAGTGAGGTGCTGTGGTTAAAGACCTTGGCAGTCAGCTGAAATGTGCTTTTAAACGTAAATGAGAAGGCCCATTGTGTTCTTAAGACACCTGACAGCAGGTTACTCTAGTGGACTGTCTTACTTATAGTAAGATTACAGTAAATCAATTTGGATACAAGCAAATTGGTTGATTGGTGGACCAATTTATCTTCAGACACATACATACAGAGGACCAAGAAGTCTTATATTGACAGCAGAGCACGAAGAAATCTGGGCAACATTAATTCAGAGCTGCAGGATGTCCAAAGGATTATGGTTGCCAATATAGAGGAGGTTCTCACTCGTGGAGAATCCTTGTCTGGTGAGTGAACACTGTTTCGTGGTTGAATTTTAAATTTATTTGAAAAATGTCAATATGTATGTTTAAAAGTAAAAATAATTATAGTTTATACTATTATTCAGACGTTTAAATAAATGCCACTGAAGAGTGTTTTATCTTAATTCTATTTTTCTGCAGCATTGGATATCAAAGCTACTAATTTGTCCAGCCTGTCTAAGAAGTACCGCACCGATGCCAAATATCTTAACACACGATCCACCTATGCAAAAGTAGCTGCTGGTGCTGTCATTTTCATCACTCTCATTGTGTATGTTCGCTTCTGGTGGCTGTGAATGTAAATGACAAACTAATGCTGAAACACTCAGGGCCTTAGTCCAAAAGCTATGGACGCCTAACTCCATTATGGCCTTAAGGTTACGTGTTTTAAAATACTAAATATAGGCTCTAAATGAAGAGCATGTTTCATAATGTTGATGTCTTTACAGTTTCACTGCAATTTTATTTATAATCCTCAGTGGAATGTGTAAAAGTACGTTTGTTGTATTTCTTCAGTATACAGAGGTCTTACTGAGCTATGCAAAGTCTATGTAGTGTTTGTAAAAAATCATACCAGCAGCTGGGACAATTTTTTATGTTACTGTGATTGTAGGGTTTAAAATCCTCACTCTGTCAAAACAACCATTCACTTGTGGTTTATTTGTAAAATGTGAAGAACATGTGAGTAGATGATGACAAAGAAATTGTTTATTGTTTAAAAAAGTTTATTTAATGTATTCAACACAATACAAAAAAACAATCACTTAAATGTATTTGCTTATTCATGTGTACAAAGATGTATCTAATTAAGATGTAAAAGCTATCCTTTTTGACCATCATGGCTGGTGTAAGGTTTATTCTATGTACTTTGGTTACCAGGTCAAAATCATCTCTCTGAAAGAAAACAAAATAGTGGTAAAAATTGTTAAAAAAGGTAAATTAATTAAAATGGCATCCAACACACACATTTTAAAGGATTTAGAACAGTCTGCTCTTATGAACTGTTAGTCTTACATGGAAGCATGTGTTAAATGTGAAAATTGTCTTTTGACAAATTTACAGTGATTGTTTTACTTAAATGCTTGTGTGTAAAATCTACAGGACGATGCTCATAAAATACATTGCTACACATACCTCCTCATTGTAATTCATGACATATTGTTTGATCTTGGAAGAGTCTATCCACGTGACCCACGTCTTCCATATGCCTATGTCAATATTGCACAATACAGTAAAAACATTTCCGTTGCCAATGTGTCACGTATTTGCAGCTTTCACACTTAAACGGTTAACTCCAGGACATTCTAAACCCCATGTAAATCAGTTTCACATTTCAAACTTTATACTTCACCAGGGGTTAAGAGTTAACCCAGAGTATTCATGGTGAACGTTTCACACTGCACATTCCTAAATCCTGGGTAACATTAGTATTTGCATATTTACAGAGTCAACAGTCAAAATTGGTTACAGAGCACAGATGCTTTAAATAAATGCTTGTCTGTCCCATGATCTCACATGGGACAGACAAAAAACAGGTAGGTCCTTCTTGGCTGTATTACATCTGATAAATTTCACTGTAATTCAGGTGTTTTTCATTTCACTATTCTGTGAGCTGTGGCTATAGCGAATGTATTTATAATAAATTCAGCTTTATGCTGGCCATCAAATTTGTTGCCATGGTATTACGGAATTATTCGCACAAATTCTACACACCAAATTCCATGCAAAAAAAACGCTGTAAAATGGCTGATAGGAGTAGAATTGATGCAAATTCATTAACACTGTATACAAGATGAGTTGGGTTTATCGAAAAGCTTTAAAAAATTTGTCATCAGTGTCTCTAGATGCTATGTGCCACATTTTGTGCAAATAAAACAAAAAACGCTGTAGGAAGAGTTTGAAAAAGTATCCTATCCTATGTACCATTCTATGGGCTGGCTTAAACTCCCATGGGAAAGAAGAACCCCTTTTCGGGGTTTTACCCCATAAAGAAAATGACCTCGCTCAATGAAGGTTATGGCAGTCTTAAGATCTGGAGCCATGCATAGTTTTAACATTATTGTGGGGAGACGTCTCCTAAAAAAGCACAGCAGTCAAAAAAGTATTACAAAATAATCTATTATGACAGTTGATTTAACCCTTTAAGAAATCTCTCAACTATAAGCCCTGTTTTACCCCCACTCTCATTAAACTGTTCTTTATTAATTTTTCCCCATTTGTGTAGCTACACAAATGTGATGGGATACATAATTCTACTTAGTCATTGTTACAAATTACGTACTGGGTGTGTTTTAGGTGCCTTAACCTGCAGAACAGGATGCACTGACTTCATTTTCAAGTTAGATTTTGTTTGGTGGGAATAAAACCAACACTGTAACTGCAATGAGAAAAGAAGTAAACAAGCACACAAAACATTTGAGGTGAGGTGCCCTAGAAAATGTCCACAAATATCCAACACTTACAGTTTTTCCAAGAGAAAAGTCATGCTTTGACATGTGAAACCATCTTTTTCATCTAAGTCCCTTATTTTCTGGGCCAGTTCTCTAATATTTCTACTATGTTTGTTGTAAGGCACCATGACGCTAACATTCAGAATTATCCTTATCAATAGAGTTGATGTTTTATAAATTTATATTGGTATTAACCGTGATTTTTTTTACTCACCAGGTTTAATCCTCTCTCTTCTGTGGTATTTTCTCAACATTTTCACCACATGAGTGTTGTCAACTTCCCAGTTAATAATGTTAATAATGTCAACTTTCTTCGAGAGCTTCTGAAATTTCAACTTACGAACCATCTGGCAAATAAAAACTGAAAAGGAGCAAAAGCTCCTTTTGAAACTATAGATAACAGAAGCACTATTACAAGGAAGGGTAATACTGATGCTATTGCCAAGGTACGAGAGATGGCTTAAATGCATAAGTTAACTTGTATATCAATGTTTAATGTCGTATGTTTAGAGTATGTTCTGATCGTTATAAGCAAGACTTGTCAGTAGCAGAGAGGAATTGTCACAGTTTACGACGTGGGAGACCCGCGTACTCAGGTGCTTAACAGAAGTCCAAATATGTAGAGCTTTTGTCATCAAGTCTTGTCAGGTTTACTTTTTTTAAAACAACTAGAGACTTAGACGAAGAGACTGTTTCTGCTGCAGGTATCCCTCAGGTGTGTGTGTGTCAGTAAGTCTTCAAAACCTTTTTTTTCTTCCCTGCAGAGTGTGCCACTGGCTGCTTCCAGCAGAAATTAAGTGAGTTGCTACTTTCATTTTTGTACATTCGGACACCATAATCTGCAACTCTTGACTGTTCTCCTTCTTTTACAGGATGTACGCTCCATATATAAGAGGCACCTCCTGCTGAAGATGGAGTACCACAAATTAAAGATGAAGGTCCATCTGGAGATAAAAAAAACTACAGATATTTAAAAACTACATATTTCATTTAAATATAGACATAGGCCTACCAGCCTAGGGCCCGGTGATGGTGAAAAAAAATTAACTGCATTTTATAATAAGTTGATAGTCCCTTTAAAATTACGGAGTAGTGCAAATAGCCCGCCTTGTTGGTGTGTGTCATAGTGTTTTTGACGTGGTTGACTCGAGTTCGAATCCGCCTTTTGCTGAGCTTTTTTTTTTCTCCCTTTTCAAATGTCATATCGGAAAGGCATTTTAATGAAAATGAAGGACATAATCGAAAGAAAGTATCGGGTGTGGTTAGGGTAGGTGTAGGCAGGGCTTATAAAAGGTGAAAAGGTGGCATCTATTTAATAATTTTAATTAGCATTTGCACGCAATATGTTATTATAGTATACTGTTTTAGTACAATACTGAGGTGCAGATAATTGCCACTATTTGCAATAAGTAGTTTAAATATAATTTATAGCTATTTGCACTTAGTGCAAAGAAAATTCTTGGTTTTGTTGCTATTTACTAAGTGTACACAGCAAAAAAAAAGTGAGTTGAACTTTTCTGATGTCATAAGGGACTTTTCATCCCGATAAAGCAGACGGAAACCTTTGTAAAGTACTCCTTATGATCTGATTAATTTATAGCATTAATAGAAACATATTCAAACTATAACTTTTATGTATAATGTTTATATTATATACAAATTATAAATGAAACAGTGTTTTTTTTATATGAACTTTTATTGCATTTATTTCTAAAAAACAAAAGGCTAATTTGTTTGCAAGATGGAGCCGATGTAGACAGTAGTTCTAAATAGCCTGTGCAAATTTGTAGGACTATGTGCATAGTTCATGCAATGATTTTTGTGTATATTGTACTTTAATCTTGATGACTTACTGGTTTCGATATTTTGTTATGGCATTTATTCCAGCAAAATAAAAGGCTGATAACTTGTACTTTGTGATTATTAAGATTGTGTGAATGTAGGCTGTAATTCTGGTGGATGAAGGGCCCCACAAGAGGTAAAGCCCAAGGGCCCTTACAGTGTTAATGCGGCCCTGCTTATGTGTAATGTGTGACAAATGAAAGCTATAGGCTAAAATATAAGAATTATTGCTGCAACAGTGTTTCCCCTTGTTGATATAACAACCTTCTCACCATTGATATTCGAAACCGGCACAATCAAATCTCTCACCATTCAAAATCACCTACCAAAAAGTTTTGAATGTGAACACACCCATATCGGTAGATGTCACTGTAAGCGTTTTGCACATTTATAAGAAACGTTTTAAGGAAACTGTCAAGACAAGAAACATGAGTGGAAAATGTTCTTTCGGTTGTGGTGTGAGCGTGACTGACAAAGGGATCCTTCCTGTTATATTTAATAAAGCCGACATACATCCGTCAAGGCCGGTCCGGTTCACATCTTGTATCTGAGCGCAGCACTGTTGTCGCTTGTGGACCATCCTAGGTATAGTACAATTTTGTGCTTTCTGAACAAATACCTGCATTAACATACATGCGTTAACGGTTAATCAGGAACCAAAGAAGTGCTAGCTTTATCTAAGACTGGACACATGTTATTACCTGAAATTCGATTCTGAATGAATGAGTCACATGGGTAGGAGGAGCTGCACATTTACTGAATTCAATATATTTGTATAGTGATTTGTACGATATTGTCTCAAGGCGGTTTTACAAAGAACAGTAGCTTACAAACCCTCCAGCAGGCTTTTGAGAATTTGGAACATAAGGCTGGCCCCCATTTAGTGGGGCCCCCTGGTCACAGGTCCCGGGATAACCATGCGCTAAAACAGTTATGTAGAATATATTTATAGTGCCCTTCATAAGTATTAGGACAGTAAAAGGAAAAAAATGCACTGTTTGCTTGTGCAAAACCTTTATTATTAAAAATATGAATATGAAGCAAATGTAAATGCTTTTTTGTCAGCTCCCTTTTCTTCTTTTCTTATGTGTGTACTCACTGAACACAAGACTCTGACTGCAGTGGCAATGGATAGAACTGACAGTATAGATATTTTGTTTACTGAAGTGTATACTGAAACGGGGAGAAAATGCTTAACGTAAACATTGTCTTTCCACTTGAATTACCATGCCGTTGTCTTAGCATTGAATGTTGTTAATGGCAAGAGAAATGTAAAAGAAATTCAGGTTGTTTTAGAACATTAAACCACATTAAGCGTTTAATCTCCCAAACTAGATCGCTCCAGATCGCTTTAATAATTTCTAACGCGAGAAATAGTTTTGTGGCACCTCTCTTGCACACGCGGCGTGATGCTATTTGCGTGTCGAATTAACAGTATGCAGCTATTATAACTAACAGCTTCACGCAGTGGTCATTGTTCATAAGTTTATTTAAACTTTATAATTAACTTTACACGCAGCTCACTGCTCTTGCACACTTCAGTCATCGGGGAGGCACACAATTCTGCCTAACCGCAAATATAGTCTTCTTTGTACTGAAGCATGCATTGGGGAATTTGTTCTTTTGGTAGTGCAAATTAAAGTGCCTACTTCAACACATTGTCTTTATACCAAGCATGCATCCTAGATAGAAGTTTTACAAGGTTAGATAAAGCTGAAAGTTACATACAGCATCTGATTGACAGCTATCACCTCACCCTCCTTTGGTTTGCTGATATGATGAGCTTAAAATCAATATTTGTTCATTACATTAACTGCATTGTAAACAAAAAAGGAACTGTAATATGCAGATGTCAGACTATGGTGGAATTAATCAAGTGTTCATCAGGTTCCTGCTGTTGGAAAAACAACCCTGTTTAGTTTCACCTGATTAATCTGTTTGGGTGTTTTTGTGTTACAAACCAGAATAGCCTGTTAGACAGTTCCTTTCTGCCCATATATTACATGTGTGAACCCAGACAGTGTCTGGTAGTGAATGCAATAGTGACAGACCAAAATATCAGCCAGTCTGATCAAGATGATCAGCATTGGTGGAATGTTGTGCCCACTTGCCAATTTACAATTATGTAACCACATACTGTCATGTTTAAAGGCAGAGAAAAGGAAAATTGCATACATAAGAACATGATTTTGCACTCAGAAAAACAAGTTATTTTGATATTTTATTATACATTTTTCACCATGGGGACATAACACAATCATTTTGGTTCAAAGCCTTCTTCAGTGTGTTAAACTATTTAATCCCTCCACCCACTTTTTTTTTACCATAATTGACATTATTCTTCATCAGCAACATTAGTCAATGTTAAGTCTCATGCAAAACATGCATACCAGTCAAGTGCTCAACCATATACAACATAATTCCTCACACACACTAATAAATCATACAGCTAAGACATAGTTTAACCCTTGAAAAAACTATTAATAATAGAGGATTCCATATTCAAAGTAGTTACACAGTTAACCAAATACAATAAATTAACTTGCAGGAGAGGATGATGAAATTATATAATGGCAGCAAACACTTTTTTAACAAAATAACAAAGATAATGCAATAAAAATACTATGGGCATTGCACAGGTAAACATACATAACACAAATTAAAGATAAGAACCATAGAAACAAACAGGAAGTCAATAAGTGATCAGGAAAACTAACAAGAGTGATAAAAAACTCAAATGAACAAGGAAACAGCTGAAACTCCATTAAATAGAACATAACGTGACAAGTATGTTTCAAAGTTTCTTGAAAGCTTTATATTGACAATGCACATTGGTTACAAATGTTTTAAAGGAGTAAATATTTTTGTATTACTGCTTAAAAAACAACCCAGGTGGTATCTCATGCAGTCATTTGAGAGCATATGTGGAACTGCAAACTAGGAAAAGAGCTAAAATAAAGTTCTGATTTATGAAACATAATATGGTGTTATGGCAGAACAAGACCTAGATTCAGTCGGTTGAGGGGTAAGGGTTGGGGGGAGTGCCACTCAATGGGCAGGAGCTGATGAGTTTTCGGCCTGTACACAGAGGATAATTGTCTAGTTTAGCCCCCCTTACCACAACCTCACTGCTGCATAAGAGAACCTGTGTGTTACTAGTGTACCCTACACCCCACCTCTGGCCACTAGACATTTCTCTCTCTTCTTGTTTGCCAAGAATGTTTAAGTCATATTTGTGTTGATGTAAAACTATCAGACTAAAACCCTATTCTTAATGACCTAGGGGCCTCATTTTTATAATCATAGTGCTAGTAGCTGGCATTGTATAAATGGTGTTTTTCTTTGCAAAGGCAGCATTGCTTGACAGTATAGGATTTCAACACCATATCACATCCTCCTGCCATCCGGCTGTGTGTCAGTGGGAGGAGTTTATGTTGGAGTCTGCTGTTTGCTAAAAGATTATGACTATTTTAGCTGCTAGTGAAATGATAACTTCTAAAATGTAGTTGGAATGCATCTCACGCTTCGAGCAATGACATAATTTTGATGACTTTTACAGCGGTGAGTGGGATTATTGATCTGTGAAACTTTTAGAGTTAGGGAAGTAAGGATATGTGCATGGTGAATGAAAACTTGATACAAACCAGGTACAAACCAGTGTGATTAAACAACATACATCAGTAATGAAGATAGGGGGCATTTTGTCAGGTTGAAGGCCCGGTTTAATTTTTAATGGGCCATACTGATGTGGTGGGAGAATAACTGAATCATTTCATGTTTCCCTTGAGGTGTTAGTAATGAAACATGGCCATTATCTGTCAGAAATATAATTCTATAATGGTTTGGACACATGTACACTGTTAATAGAGACGCATTAGTGATACAATATGGGTTTATGCTGGATAGTGATGTCAATTCTTTGCACTGCATTTATGTTATTTTGTGTTATTGTCAAAGAGTTGGGAGTGGGCAGTGCAGTTATCTCCATTTAATAAGGTCAAATTTGATATTTTCTTTATTAGGTGAATTTGCCTCTACATTTTATAGTACAAATTTCATTTGGAAAGCTATTATATAATATATAAGTTAACTTATTATATTTATAAAGTAATTAGGCTGTTAATCACGTCCCATTGCTCTCTTTGTCACTTTTTCCCTCTCTTCCTCCTTCTCTTTCTCTCTCTCTCTCTCTCTCTCTCTCTCTCTCTCTCTCTTAGACTAAACAGGGACTTCTGTCCCTGACTCCTGTCTCTGCACCACCTGAGGTGTCCAGTATCTCCATGTCAACCTCAGCGCGTCTAAAGTATGTATCTCTGGGGGTGCTGGTACTGCAGACCTCCTCTTTGGTGCTAACCATGCGTTATTCACGGACACTGCATTCGGAGGGTCCACAGTACCTGGCGTCTTCAGCCGTCGTGTGTGCTGAAGTACTTAAGATTGTTACATGCATGCTGCTTGTCTTCAACGACAACAGTGAGTTTACACCACTTCAATCACCACCCTGACATGTCCATATTGATGTTTTATCAAATCTGATCTTATCTCATTGAGTTAATGTGTTGAATTAGATTTGCACAAAAAAATTAATCATAACGTTTGCTGCAATCTGATTTTTATGTGTTACATTCATTATTTATTCAATTCAATTTGAATTAATATAGCGCTTTTTACAATGTTGCATTGTTTCAAAGCAGCTTTACATATAATGAAAAATAAAACACGGAAAACAGAATATGTGGTATTATTTTACATTTTTATTGTTCATTATAAGATGTACATTATTAAAACTAATAAGGAACACTAAGATTATAGTTGGTTTATGAACAAAGAGTCATAGCAGTACTGTTTAAATATTCCCTGCTGTCCATGTTTCTATATTTGTCTGACTGTCCGTCTGTTGTGTTCTTTCCCAAGATTTCGTGGATATCAGGGTCGTGCATTCTGAATTTATTTGAAAATTGCTTTTAGGTTGCTGTTTAATTCTTGAATTTGATTTTATATCACAAACTGGATGCAGGATTAAATCTAATTTAAGTTTGACAGATTCTACCAATGGAGTTGTATTTAACAGAAATCGTCCTTTTTAGAATAAATACGCCTCAATTGAATAAATGGGTAACTTTTTTACAGTGTCTGTTACACATTACATGTACTTACTATAGTAAAAACAGAACATTATGCATAATTACAGGCAACTAATTCTAAATCAAACACTAATTCTAACCATATAGTAAGTATGTATTGTTAAATAATATTATGTAATACCTACAGCGAATGTATAATTACACGGTAACAGGGAGACCTTAAAATAAACCGTTAAACAGTGTAACCAATAAATAATAATCAATAAATAAACCAACAAAATATTTTTTGTTACTACTGTATTATAATTTGAAAGCAGTAGAATAGGTTTTAGTGTCACTCCATCAGCACACTGCTGTCATACTAACATGCTGTGATGTATGTGGCTCTTAGGTTGCAGTGTTCGTGCCGTGAATCGGGTATTGAAGGAGGAAATAATCAACAAGCCTCTGTTGACACTGAAGCTAGCTATCCCATCTGGCATTTACACCCTGCAGAACAACCTGCTCTATGTGGCTTTGTCCAATCTGGATGCAGCTACTTACCAGGTAAGAAAGCACAGATTTGAAAGAATAATCAAGAAGATTTTAATTGAATTTAAATCAAGGCAGTAAACAGAGGGTTTATTTTATATTGCAATTTATATTTACAGAGGTGAATTTACAGAGGTGCAAATAAAATGCATTCAAATTAAAAGAAATTTGGTAATGAGGCAAAATATCAATTCTACAGAATGGATTTTAATCTTCTAAAATGGATAAAATGGAACTGAGAGTTCTGCACTCTGATTGGTACACATTATTAATTTAGCCAAAATATTTATATGGGGAATGCTGGGAATTTTCAGAATTACAGAAATTCTGTGTAATTATGTGTTTGTTTGTTTGTTTTTACCTCATTTACATTCCTGTGGGTTTCTCAGGTCACATATCAGCTGAAAATTCTCACCACAGCCCTGTTCTCAGTGTCATTGTTGGGCAAAAGACTCTGCATTTTCCAGTGGCTCTCATTGCTCATTTTAATGACTGGCATTGCACTTGTCCAGGTAAAGATATACATCAACAGAGTGTTGTGTTTGTCTGTGCCTGTGCTGAATCAAAAGAACAAGTAAAAATTGAAAACAAGGTTGATAGAACAATGGATGTAAGCTGCCATGTGACCAGGCACTAGCATTGTGGTGATGCCTCAGCATGTTTTGAGTAAATTGAGAACTTATATTTACAAGTAAAAAGATTATCAACACAGAGTGTGAAACAGGACACTGACCTGTGGGCAAAAACAAGACAAATGTGACTCAATTGTGATGCAATATAAGAATCAGTCAAAGCCTTTATTGTGTCCAGACAGGTTTTACTAAACTTATGTGGTTCATATTTAATTAAATGGTCTGATATCTATGTATTATATTATACTACTTAATATTTCTACCATTTAGCTAAAAACAAATTTTGCCCTACTAAATTTAAAGGTTCAGTGCTTTTCGATTGGAAATGCCTTGTTGAAGGGCACAATAGTCCGTTTTTTATAGATGGCTTTGTGCAACACCTTCAACCTTTTAGTTTTAGTCCAAAATTATAACAATATGCCGTCCCTTCAATCCCAGACTGTTCCACATCTTATTGATCTGCCTTTCTGTCAACAGCATAAATGTTTTTGGTTTACATGCACAATGAACAGAAAATAAGTGCTGATTGGGATGACAGAACTGTTGTATTTGTGAGTGTAAAGAAGCTGAATTTGCAAACATTTACATCATGGTCAGTAATTAAATGTTTGCCTATTGGTTTAAAATTTAAATCTCACGTGCCTGCCTGCTGTATTTCATGTATTTCACTCTTTGCATTGACAGAAATTTAGTTATCACTGTCTTTCGGAAATATTATTTTATACAAATGCTTGTTTAGGATGTCATTATCTGTGGGTTTATTATGGGATTGTCATCTCTGTGAAGGATACACAGGAACACCCTTTGCATCAGGAGTGATGCTTTGAAATGCTGCCTGTATATGCAATATTGACTCTGTGTGTTTCTATCTGACATAAACCAACAGTGGCCGAATGATGCTGCATTAAGCGTCCAGCAGAAGGGTCTGACTGCAGGCTCTCAGTTGGTGGGACTGCTGGCTGTGCTTGTGGCCTGTTTCTCTAGTGGATTCGCTGGCGTGTATTTTGAAAAGATCCTCAAAGAGACCAAGCAGAGCGTTTGGGTCCGTAATATACAGCTAGGTCAGCAGATTTTAAATTTTCAGAAAACATAAAATTGTTTCTATTTAATGTAACAACCATGTCAGCAATTTCCTAGATGCCTGTTTGTTCCAATGTACAACTGACATAATCCATGAAATTATTTAAGATCATTTGAGCTAAACTTAGTTAAAATCAAATGTTGGGTGTGTATGTGACCCTTTCTGTGAAAGTTTTTTTTTAGGATTTACTGTTTTTTACCAAAAATTATCCTACATAATGCATAGAATATTCTGTGAAAAAATTACCTTGATATCTTTAATGTTGACTGAATGCCATACCATGTCAAAGATTTAAATCATAGTGAAAATATTGTAACAAATCAAACTGTCCTGATCTCAAAATGCTCCTAATCTCAGCAATCTAAAGAGTTTAGCCTGGATTTCACAGACAGGGTCATATATTTATAATTTCATGCAGATTTGTGTAGTTAACAAGAATCTCTTGACCTACATATATTTTAGGATAAAAGACTGGTGATTGTTAGCTTTTTAAAGGTGACTAAGTGAAAAACTACAGTGAAATAAATGAAATGCTAGAAGGGGGTTAGATTTGTTGTATTAGTTGTCCATTTAGTTGTCCATTAAGCCAAATAATAGTTCTTATTAAATACTGAGTTAAGACGTGAAATGCCAGAAAGTATTAAATAAGTAGAAATAAAAATTAACAAAAAAATGGGTGCATAAGGTATACCCAAGGTCAAATCAAGTGTTAGCTGAGATTAGCTCTATAGAAGGAGAGAATTCTTGTGTGTACTTTATTCACTGAAAGAGTCCAGAACAGTACTATTTGTTAGGATCCTATTGTTCCTCAAGTTTCTGTTTAAGGTTTCAGGTAGTGCTTGTGAAACACTGTCTGACTCATTCACTTTACAGGTATTTCCAGATGCTTGTTTTCCCTCCTTTCCCCTTTAGGTTTGTTTGGGCTTATTTTTGGACTTGTGGGGGTGTTCGTGTATGATGGTGAAAGAGTGCAGGTCAATGGACTGTTTCAGGGGTACAACACGCTGACATGGACAGTAGTGGTTCTTCAGGTACAAAAGACCAAACCAAAAGACCAAACAAGACCTCTCATGCACAGACCTGCATGTCACATGGTTTGTTATCAGCGTTCTGTATTAAACATGTGCCCTGCATGCTTCCTGTAGGCATTGGGTGGGTTGGTCATTGCAGCTGTCATCAAATATGCAGATAACATCCTGAAGGGCTTTGCCACATCCATCTCAATCATTCTGTCCACCCTCATCTCTTATTTCTGGTTGGAGGATTTTGACCCTAATAGGTAATTATTGTTCTAAAACCGATGTACCAATTTCATGTTCTAAAGTATGTCCCCTGATTAAATAAACAGGACTTTGTACTTAAATAGAACTTAAAATAACATATTAGATTTTTTGTTTTAATTAGACTATTAGACTTTAATTAGACCAATTTACATGTTCTAGTTAATCATCATTACATTTCAATGGTTTATATTACATTTTCGAAAAATTCTAAAAACGAAATCTAATCTTCTGGTTCTTTTTTTCTGTCTATGTAGCAGTTTTTTTGAATGCTCCATGTATTTTTCAAGAAAATGCAAAATTTGTCTTACTGTGATATTGTGACTTTTCTCTCTTGTTGATAGTGTGTTCTTCGTGGGTTCAGTGCTGGTTATCACTGCTACATTTCTATATGGTTACGAGAGAACACCTACGGTCAGCTCCAGTAAAGTCTAGAATGCTGGACAGGAGCTGGTGAATAACTTAAAGCAATCCTTAAGAGTGTCTGCTGAGAAACTTTCCTTCAGTCCAGGACTGAATGAAGACTTTGAGGATGCTGTTAGAGTGTCGCATAGCAACCAGGTGCAGAATTAAGGACTACAACTATTTAAAAACTTGAAATGTCCTTAGTGTTCCATAATACTTCACAGGAACCTATAGGGTATACATAACCAATTATTGTT
Source organism: Ambastaia sidthimunki (assembly GCA_036877625.1). NCBI lineage: Eukaryota > Metazoa > Chordata > Actinopteri > Cypriniformes > Botiidae > Ambastaia > Ambastaia sidthimunki. The sequence goes on from JAZGTK010004106.1 coordinate 19,659, forward strand.
ATATTATTATTGGTATGAGAGTGGTATCAGAGACCACCACTGCTTTAGATCAATCAGGTGGCAGAGATCGTTTGCATCAGCTAAATGGCTGAAGACAACCGGGTACTTTATTTGACATTCCTAATGATTGTTTACATAAAATGGAGGGGTCTTTGTGACAGGTATTACACAAATGTTGCAGTCTGTTTTCTTTAACACTGGCATATAAAAAGGGATTGTTTTACTTGATTGCATTTTTTCATAAATTGATTTTCCATACAGCCAATTAAAAAAAGAGATTGACTGCCTGTCATGTTTTCAGTAAAAGGTATTTCAATTCTAGCATGTTTAACCATCTCAGTACTCATCTCAGTAGCAATTTTATTAGTCCTTGAATAAACAGACTGACTTGTTAGATCTTGTTGCTGTCAGCTTAATGGAATATATATATATATATATATAAAGGTTTAAAAAGTTTTCCTCTTAACTGTTTTTTCTTTCACTAACCATAATGCAATGCTATGCAAACATCTGCTGTTCCACAGTAAACTCAGTCTCTTCCATTACATATTCCATTTTTTTCAGTAAAGCATATAAACGTGACAAAAAGTGGGTTTAGCAGGGAAACTGGGATTTATGTTTGTGACAAAGTTTAAGACATCAATGATCTCAAAATCTTGACATTTTGTGTTCCAAGACGTGTTTCAAAAATATTGAAACAGTGTTTTTAAATTTAAATCACATATTCACTGCTGGTGTTTATGCAATAGTTTCCACATATGGGTTCACATACTTGAAAATGATATTTTTATTTAAGTGAACATGGCTTTATGGGCTTTGACAGAGATACAGAAGATGCTTAAGGAAAACAGGTCAAGACAGAGGTAGATGAGGTAATGAATTGTAATAGAGAAACCGTGGGGGAACCTTGTGTGATCTATTCTACCTTCATCCAGATCAGAGTTCCAAGCTTTAGACATACTGCATGCATATCATCTTTCAGTGAAATAGTCCATATTGTTTCATTTAAAAGGGAAGCATCAGGCATACAAAGCAAAGCTATGGTAGATTTAGTCACCATGTTCCACCAATGTCCAGACTGGATATCACCTTCTCGTTGTAAACCAGTCAAATCCAGTACATAATACAACAGTGCAATTCACTAAATTAACAGCATGCAAATAATGAAACTATCAAGAAACGTAGTAAAAAAATTCAGTGAACATTTGTAAGATGGTCATAAATCATGTAAGCAACATTGACATGATTGTAGATCCCTACTCTTTTTTTAAGCTAATTTTAGAATTTTTTTAGAAATTTGTCTGAATTTTAATTTATATCTTTCATAGGCCTCCCTTTGTGAACAACCCACTGTCAACAGCCAGGCATTAATGTATTTTTCATTAAAAAAAATTGGTAAGCCAAGACTGCATTGTATTAATTTAGGTTGTTCTGTTATTCTGTATATGTTATTTCTGAGACAAATTCTACTTTATAAGCAAAGGCATGGTTTATTGTAATATTTATGAACAGTTAGCAATGCATCTTTGTTTTGGAAGTCAGTAAAGAACTATGTGTCACAGCAACAAAGGGTACAGTTTTCAGTCAATTGGAAAGTCCATAACTGTCATTTTCTCTAAACCAACAGCAAACAACCTAAGAGGTTCAATCTAAACCTGATAATTGTGATGGAAACTCAATCTCATCCGTATCATAATTACCCTAGGAGTCTCAGTGGGTGAGTAGAGAGTGAAACAGCTTGAAAAATCAAAGAGACAGGAGATATGGAGAATGGCACAGATGGAGTGTGTATAACATGTGACTAATCTGTTGAATGCCTATGGTGTAGCACCCCCCGCGTGAACACAAATGGACTTGTGCATGAGTATAAACAAACTTCCATCAACTTCCTGGTGCCAGAATGAATCTGATTGGATGTAAATATTGTACCTGCATAGCCCCACTGCATCCCTCTGTACTGACATTACTACATACACTCCATCTCAGCAGGCAGGTGTCCTCATGCATTTTGTGGTCTTTTTTGTCTTACAGAATGCAAAAGGTATTTGCTAGCATTTGCTTATAAGTCTCATTTCAAGTCTCATTTGTTTGATGTGTGAGTTTCAAAGAATTTTGCTGGTCCTAGAAAGTGAAAGTGTAAATTTCCTGCTGGACCCTTCTTAATTCATGCATTATTTAGTATCTATCCTGAAATGGAGTTCAGATTTTGTACTAGTTCTGTACTACATTCTGTCATTTCATTATTGAGTACTGTGCAGTTAAAAAGCTGTCCTGTTTCAATTCCTCATAGAAAATTCCCCATTACCCAACTACAATTTAGTTCTGGGGAATTCAAAAACCCATCAAAACTGTCAATCCACAGGATACCTAAATCCAAAGGGCAGCTTGTTTCCATAATACAGTGCTTCTGTGTCCAAACAGTGAATAAAGCCATCAATGTATGAGGCGTCATTGTTCTGTAGGCACTGTTAAAAGAACCCTATTTTGGTGGTATAACAATCAGGGGTTGTCCCCTCCTGGGCCTCCACATTAGCACCTGAGCGTCATTGGCATTGGGCCTACCCAGCGCGTTGGGTGGGATGGGCTCATTGTTGCTGAGAATGTGTGGTTGTTCTTGGTGCGGTCGGCCCATGAGTTTGGCGCGAGAACCCAAAGGCATGGAAGGGTCCACTTCGATGTCTACCCGCATACGCCAGCGTACTGTCTGAAGAACGATACGCTCTTTGGTGTCTGCATTTAGCGCCACCAGCCAAGTAATGAAGCTCTGGTCACGTGTGATGTGCGTGAGCATAGGGGTGTTGCTGTTGCTGATGGGCACCGCCCATGTCACGCTAGGGTAGAAATTGTCATTCATGCTCACTGTTAGCCGGGAAGGTTTGGACGTAGGGCCTGAGAGAGTTACTGTTTCCGTAGTGTTGCCATACCATGGGTAACTGACCCCATCTGAATCACTTATCGCTTTTACTCGTCCTTCGCGAAGCTCTGGGAGCTCCCAGCTGGACCTGCAGAGGGAAAAGAGGGTGAGGGGTAAGGAAGGACAAAAGTGGTGCGAGTCCAAAGAGCAGTTGTGCTCTAATACATCAACAAGTACAAGATAAGTAAATAGGGATGGGGGTGGTGGGTAACAGAACCTGCTCAGAACAAAGTGTCTCTTGCAAATTGCAAAAACAGTAATTAAATGATACTGGGCTGTAAATGAAATATTCATGAATCAGTTTTTTCTCAATTAGACTTCCCATCTATTTTCATTTTTCTTTCTAAGCTTTATAAACTGTCAGCTTCTTCCCCAGTTCTAACTGTCTACACTTACTGTGTTTTGGCCAAGCAGAACATGTTTCTGGATCAAGCATATTTTAGGTTTAGGTTTTTTAAGCTACCATTATCTCTGATATTAAAGGTAGTTAATGGTTGGGGTTAGGGATAGGGTTAGAGCTATATATTTATCTGATAGGAATTATGTTCCTGGGCAAAGTTCTAGAAACAAGCCCTACTATGGTCACAACATAATACAGGGTCTGATTGTATGCATTCAATGAGAGATATTTTTCAGATTGCAAACACTGTTATTCAGTAATTGAATCTTAAAACCTAAAACGACTAGACTAATGAAAAGCATTTTCACAGATTGCTTTTTAACCCTATTTAATATCCTAAATTAGTCTAAAATCAGACCTGTATTTAATCCTTATGTTAACAGTGTCATGTTTGGTTCATTTATTACTCACATGCCAATATCACCATATGTATTGAAGAACTCCATTTGGGTGCACGCCTGAATCCATCCCACAGTCCACGTTTCGTTTCTGGGAACAGGGGGCATCACGATCCCAGCCGATGCTCTAAAGTACGGGGTCTTATATCGCAGCACAATGGGCGAATTCTCTTCAATGATGGTCGGGCATTGGTCAATGGAGGCTGACACCTCATAGACCACTATGTTCTCCCGTCGGATGCGGGGCTTGCAGGCGATGCTTTGAATGCAACCCATGGTCCTGCTTATTAGGGGTGTCAATGTGGCCAGTGACGGAAGAATGATGACGAATTTTAGCAATATATTCATTGGCCCTTTTTACGACCACTGAAATGTTGACAGATCCTCTACCTCATTTGTATCTGAACAGATCATCAATAAATTCTCTGAAATAAAGCAAATCATCTGCTATATTAAATACATGTTTTGTTGCAGCTCCAGTGTGTTGTTTTGGTACATATCTGAGACAGGTTAAAAACTGCAATAGGAAGCCAGTGGAATTTTAAAATGATGGGTATATGGATGCTTCGTTTCGCCTGTTCCTGAAGCGCTCGAGTGGCGCACTGCCCTTGATGCTCGTCCCCAGTAGATGTGATCCGGCCTCCACCGAATCGGACACCCGGTGTGAGCCTGTTTCCCTTCCTCCTTCCAATTCACGCGTCCAGCTATATCGCTGAGCCTTTTGATCCCGGTTTTTCTGCTGGGCGCGGGCATGTCAGAGCTGAAGGGGGAGCCGGTGCTGCATGAATAGTGTATGTTGGTTATGTTTACTCCAGGTGATCGACCTTCCCAACATTTTGTTGATTCGGCTCCCTTGGAAAATATGCGGCAGATCGGAAAAGCGACATGTAGTTGGATTCAATATAATGCAAACCTGAATCAGTTACTTATGATGCCATTAAAAACCAATGCTTCTCCTGGGCATCACTGAAATAATTTTGTGTTTTTCCCTTTGTGTGTTTCCATCCTTTCCATGGCGAAGAAACCCTGTGAAAAATAGAGGTTTGGAAAACAGAAAGATGATTATAATGAACACAAAACATGCAATGCTGCTAAAACAGCATGAAGCGTGGAATTTTTAAATATATTTTTCCGATAAAAGACTGCACATCATATTCACGCATGTGCTATATGGTCGCTGTTCAGTTGCTGCGAGGTGCTGATGCTAGTGTGCGAACCCGAGCTAGGGGACGAGCGCTGCAGCCAGGATTTGGAGTTGTGGGGCGTGGATTAAGTGACGTAATCGCCCCATCTGTTCTCAGATTGGTTTGACACGTCTACGGCGGAAGTGGAATCTACCCAGCGCACTTCCTTGACACGCATCGACCGGTCATTCAACCAGCACTGTACCTGATTCCCAGGGGTCGATGGTCATTCATTGAGTTTTTCTCAAACTCTCCTTTGTTTTGAACCGTTTATGATCGTTGGGCTGCTGCACAGGCTGTCGGAGAAACTTCCACGCGTTGTTCACAGGATCAGTGCGATGATGAAGCCGCAGGTTGTGTTTGTTTTAGGGGGGCCTGGCGCAGGGAAAGGGACACAATGCGCAAAAATCGTAGAGGTAAGAGAGATGCAACGAGTGAAGTGATCCATCAGATTTATGTTAAATAGTAACGCAATCCTTGTGAAAATATCGCGCATTTTATATCTCTGACAGTGTGTTATTGGCTCCACCTTACAAGGATCTAACGTGCATTTCCGTATTTTTTCAAGGATAAAACGATATTAGACATTGCTGTATTTCATGTGATTTGCCATAAAATTATATTTTGATCTGTAATAATTCCCTTAGATGGCTGTATTCACGTGTCCTGGTTATGAACAGGACTTCTGTTTAAACAGTTTCCACCTTCTCTTAACTGGTTTAGTGTTCAGCTGTCAAAATTTGGCAGCAACAGAGCTAGGTCAAGGCGCATATGTGTGGCTCCCTTCTCTGAAACATGAAACTGTAAGCTAGTGCCTGATATTGTCTTATGT
>JAZGTK010004107.1:0-25385 GCA_036877625.1 Ambastaia sidthimunki
GCAATTAAAGATTTAAACAACAAAATCTTGCACACTGGAGTGCCCTTAAAATTGTCAAAAGTTTGACAATGTAGTCATTATATGTCAATGAGTAAAAAATGTTTTTCTTATTTTTTGATAATGGGATAGTTCACCAAAAAGTAATCATTTACTCAAGTTAATTTAAACAATATGACCATCTTTTGCAAAACACAAAATGCAGATTATTTAGGGACTGGCAGCCTTCATTTTTAGTTCTAAACAGTTTCTCATAACGTTTGGGACCTGATAAAAATGTCAAACCTTTCACTTGTGGAACCTTCCTTTTAATGACAAACTATGTACTTTGATTTTCAAAGAGTTTTCAAAATAAACCTGTCTGCTACCAGTTTTATCTTTACCAGTTTTGCTGCTGCTGGAGTTTTTGAACTGATCCTGAAAGGATTACTTCTCTAAAACAAGTACCTGTATTATGTTAGCATGTTAAAGACTATTTTTTAAACTAGGAACCTATACTAATTGTGTCATTTAATGTTATATTAAACATTCGTTCAATAAACTTGTACGGTAGGTGAAGGACCTTCTGATGGGGATTTCATCTTGGGGTACACACTAATCCAAATAGTGATTAAAAGCATCACTATTAAAAGTCATCCTCCTATTACAAACCTTTGATTTGAGCCTATATTTTCTGTATTTTTACAAGTTGAATACATTTTTTATCAGGTTCAGATAAGTTACATCATCAAAAAAACAGTGATTTACTGGTAGATTTATTCCAAGCACCAGTTAAAAAAATAAAAAATTATTTGATATATTGTTACAGTGGCACGTCAAAGAAGTGGGATATATTGGGCATCGAAAAAAAAATTCAGTATTTTTGTTAGACAAATAGTGATATAGAGTACAATATATACAATATCATGGCTTTTTTCTATTTGGATAAAACTCAATTTTCTCTGTATTTTATGTAATATCACATTTTGTCCATGGCTGTCCATCCAAATATCGACAAAAATGCTAATTAAAACAATGGCTTTAATGTTGTGGCTGATCAGTGTTTGCACTGACCTTCATGCTAACTTTATGTTTCCAGTTCATATTCAGCCTGAATAGTATTAATTCAAAATTATAACTATATGTTCCAAAATCATAGTACTAATCATAGTAATGAGTAGTATCCTTAAAGGACACAGATGGGCTTTAAAAATTTTATAAGAATGTCTTTGGGAAAAAAATCAACTTATGCATTTTATAGGATTCTTTTTGCTATAATGTATTGATCTTCATAAGTTAAGTAAAAATGAAAGAAAAATACCAGAGTAGAACTCTTTTAAGAACTGAAACTTTAACACATCCACATCCTGTATTACAGTATGCGCAGGTGACTTGCAGTGACTGCAGAAATCACGTCTGTTTTCTGAGAAAATCTTTCTTTCCACATGCTCATTTCCATCTACATCAGTACAAACAAACTAACATTAAATGACCATTTTTTTCACATTTAAGAGCTGTTGATGTGTGTATTGTTTATATGTTTACATTTAATTTTAAGTGAAACTATCTGTTACAAAGATCACTAAAGTATGCAAAAAAGACCTGGTAAAAGTAGCACCTCTGTCAGGCCACATCCTGTTATGAAGATCTTTTCTATACCTCTGTGGTTTGGAGCTCTGACACACTCAGCCAGGCCTCAGTTACACAGCATCTGACAACATCTAAAAAGAATGGTTCAACCAAAATAGAAAATCTCTTAACATTTGGGCTACTTCTGCCATCAAGATGTATCTGATTTAATATCTTTAGCTGAACACAAAGATTTTTATTTAARCTAAATGCTGTATTAATTTAATTAAAAGTAAACCATGAAAGATAACTTCAAATCTCAGTTATTGGATAATTTGATAAAAAATGGCTATTTGTCTTTGATCATCATAATTTTTGCAGTACCCGGAGGATACTTACCCAGGACTTGAAATAGGAACCTTGCAGTGAGACAAACAGTGCTAATCACTGTGCCACCCTAATCTGAACGCAACAAGGCTAACTTAATTCTTACAAAGCTCCTACTTATTACAGAGAACTACACAGCTCTTAACTCTATCCCTAACTTAAATATTGACTAATCCTAAAATGTTGATATAATGTTGTTGAACACCAGCCCTCAGACATCTTAAATCAAACCCTACAACCAAATTTATTGGATTTCATGAAAAGGTTGTTTTAAGGCAAACAAGGGTATTTATCCAGGAACATGTCCTACTATACTTGGCAACACCATAATGCTTTACAGGTATAATTGAGTTGGTATGATTTAGATTACTACCTAGGATTAAACTTGCCACTTTGTACCTTTAAAAATAGGCTTCAACCACTGACCCACCATACCTCATTTTACATGCTACATGGGAACTAACATTTAGATGCCTGTGGGACTGAAGGGTAGACCAATGAATTAGGAAACAGAGGCAGCATGCATAAAGCTACATTATTTTCTTAATGCAGTTTGTTTTCACCATACACATTAATGCAAGTTGTTAGTTATAGTGCAGAATGAAATTGCTAATGCCTTTAGTCCCTCAAAAGTATTAGTATATATGACATAGTGCTCTTCACACCACAGTTTGTAATGCTCACAAAAGTGTCCACTCCTATTTTCCTCAACCCTTAAAGCAGAAAGCTTCAAAAAATATCATGAGATTCCGCATAGCATGAATTTCAGAGCATCATGAGATACTAGCAGAAACCTTCACCTGCCCAAGGTCATTAAAAAGGAGTCAGCTGTTCTCTTCCGTCACAGAGTAATTTAGTCCAGGTATTAACTTCAAAAGTTGCTTGCGGACACTGCCTCTTCTGCCTCTCCGCTGCATGGTCCCAAACATAATTGAAGATGAATTTTCCCAGGTTGGGGAGAGTGAACTGTTGCTGCTTGTCAGGCTGATGCTGCATGTTCGGGTCAGGGAATGTGACGGACCCCCATCCATCTGAAAAAAGCACCCATTTGACAGTGTGGGGCTGAACGGACTTGAATCATCAAGTACTGATGACATGAAAACTCCATCCTCACTGTCATCTGTCATTATGCTACGGCAGCTGCTGTCACTGGAGAAGCGTTGGTCAGAGCGACCCATGGGAGACAAAACAGACATCAGAGAGTCCACAGATGGATGCTGAGCTTCCTCATTACCTAAAACAACAAGACCCCTTAAACAATGTCTTAAATAAATTTACATCAGTTCACACATCAGTTTGTGTAACAGTAGACAATATTTCCCACATTGAATGTTAAAATACCAATATTGTATTGTGAACAGTTCATCAGTGCATGTTTTCCAATCAAAAAGAATTTTTTTTCAATTATAAAAACTTGCCATTCGAAAAGGACTTTACTTTTCGGATGCCATCAAGCACTTATTTTCCATTGTCTTTTTTAAATTTTCCTTTTTTGCATGTGTATATAGTTTACAATACTGCACAAAAATGTCCTTCTCAATGCCATAGAATAAACCATTTCTGTTGTATGGTTCCATAAAGGCACCCTAACATCTGTAGAGCAAAATGGTTCTTTTCATAACATTTGATTAAATGTTTTGGGGGAAACAAAAATGGTTCTTTTATGACTGTTTTTAGGACCATGTTATGACCATCACTGTGAAGAACTTTGTAAGGACCTTTATTTTTAGGTCTTGTAAGTCTATACAAGCCCAAATAAACTTTATTTTTTTTAGTTAGTTTTGTCTGTTCCAGCTAATGAAATACAAATGAAAAATACACAACATCAGATCCAGACTGATTAAATGATTAATGCTGAATTCCACAAATCCAATTACATTATTAAGATTTAATTTGCTCAACCAAGCACAAATAAACATATCATCATAGACTTTTGTTTACTTCCACTATAGTCTTAAAGCAGTCAGAGTGCTTGTTTTATTCTCACCTTGTGTTATTCGCTTTTCCTGAAGTGTGAGAGATTGCAGTTCCACCCATTTCTCACAAAGAGTTTGCTATGTAGAGGGAAAACACAAAACCGAGATGCATCTATGAGTCATCCTGGTACATTTCCTTGTATGTTGATCAGCAGATCATTTAATTGGCTCAGCACTGATGCTTTCACTTACAGTTTAGATACAGTAGAGTAACATAAGATTTGTGCTGTGTGTCTTTCTGAGTAAAGGTTCAGTGTGTGTTCTGTATACGTTGTGTAATATGCATTACTTTTCATCAAAACACTTTTTATCATATTAATCTATACAGATTATAATGACCACACAAACACAATTTTACACACACAAATATATGTATAGATGGACAAATACCTTAAGGTAATGCATCTTTTTCTCTAATTCAATTCTCTTCACAACACTCCCGCTGACGGTCTCTAGCCTTCACACACACACCAGATGGAAAAGTAGTTAAATTATTAACTGAATCTACACATATTTTCTATGCAAAATTTCAATGTGAGTGTATGGGATTTCTCTTTAGTTTCATCGTCTAAGAACTGTCTGAGGAATAGGACACCTCCATAATAAGCTTTCCAAATTGAGATATCATATTTGTTGGTGTGGGATGTGTTAAGCATCAACAGTTAAAGGCGCTTTAATTTGAATATGGTTTTGAGCTTGCTCAAATCATTTATGACACTAACAGTAATGAAATTACTATGAAATGTCCTGTGTCTGATGTTTATACTTACTTAAGCTTATTAGTGGATTCACGAATCAGCGCAATAATGTGTTGATGAGTGGAACCCTCAATACTGACTCCATTTACGGACAATATAATATCACCTTTCAAAGAAAAAGCAATGAGACAAAATTACACAAATACTTTTAAAACGCTGACAATTACACAACATGATTTTTTGAAGTGTTTTTGTGTTTTTATGAGGTTTTTTAATTTCTAGCTGTGGTAATGTATTTTTCATGTTTTTTTAAAACCTTTGGATGTTTCATAGATGGATGTTTTAGAAAGCTACCCTGCTATTTTAATGATTTATTAATATTTTATTCAATTTTATAATATTACTTATTACACTATTTACTTATTTTGCACAATGCAGCTATGACGCAAACACTAAATTGGGACTGAATTTAACAGAATAAAAATTTAGAGTTTATAGAGTTCATTCAGTTAATGCATCCTAATGTAAAATGTTAATAAACATGCAAGATGGTGTTGATTTCTGACTTTAGTGAAGAGAAAGCATGAAACAGCTGATCATAATGGTCCATACCATACAGACATAAAGTAAATGCTAGTAAATGCAGTTGCGGTTTAGGTAGATGAGTGCAGTGGCTAGATGGGTGGAGTAAGTTAACATTGAAAGGAAGTGGAAACCAGCTTACCAGTGGTCAAACCTGCAGCTTCTGCTGCACTGTCGTCCTGCACACTGCACACGAATGTGCACATCTCCACCATACTGCTATTCTTCACCTTTAGACCATATGTCTGCAGAAAAACACATCCCAGATAATCATTACTGAAAACATTCGAAATTAGTCTACAATCTGCTATAGGCCTATTGCATGTGTATGTGCATGTACATTGTCGCCAAATGTATTTGGACACTTAAGACACAATTGAAATGCTCAACCACTGAGGTATTTAAAGTACAATGGTACACTTTATAAATAAAAGTATGGATGCATATGAACTGATGCATAAAATGTCAGGTATGTCCAAATACTTTTTTGGGGGCCATGTTAATATTGAATTAGATCTGTGTATTAAAACATGCATTTGATACCATTTACAATATTGGTTGTGTGATAACAAACCTGAACCTCAAATCCAAAGGCTTCATTGTCCTGTTTCTCCAATACAATCATTGTTCTATGCAAAACACGGGAAAGGTACATTAAACATCTGCATAAAACTGACTTCACAAATAAAGTTTCGCTGCTGATGTGATATCACAATGAATCAGTCTTACCTCTGAGGATCAGTGTAATCCACCAGAGACACTGAGTGTGTTCTGCTTATCTGCAAAAGAAAACCAACCACTAATAAGAAAGTGTTTTTGTGAAACTGCGCACACAGTTGTCCTGTTGCTAGAATTTAGAATTGTCTTTAAACTTGGACCAATACTTTTAAAGCTTTTTAGTAGTATGTAATAATATATTAATAATATATTAGTAATATTAATAATTTTGTAAAAATGTGTAATATATAAATAAAAATCTCATGTTGCTATAGAACATGTTTTTTGTTAAAATTTTAGATTTACATCACTGTACAGTATCTTGATTGTCCCACCTGTCTACATGTCCGTAATGTTCTGGTCTCTTCAGTGTTTGAATTTTTGACAGAGTTGTTGAAAGAGCGCCGTCGCCACAGAATGCTTTTCTTTTTCTGAGAGCTGTCTAGCATGTAGCTCTCCAGGCTGTTCTGCTGTTTTAAAGGTGCTTTAAAGTTCTTATTCGATGTCATGATGCTTTCTTATTCAGAGAGCCAAAGCACAGTACTGCAGGCTTCAACCTGACTCGTCAGTAGTATACAGAGCAGATATACTTGAGCAGGAGGAACCACAGACAGCAACGATGTATGTGTGGGAGTGTGTTGACCTCAGACTCTTATGGGCCTGTCTTTCATTTCCTTTTTCTTTTGGTGTGTGTGAACAGAAATACTGTGTCTTTATGTGGCTGTTTCCTCTGTCTGTGTTCTGACTCTTGAGAATCTTGCAATAGTTTGTGAACATTCTATGAGTTTAAATATCTCTCACCTGTTTTCACAAAACAATATAGTTTTTAGTTCCCTTACAGGATGAATGATAACTTCTATTTTGTGGTTTCCACAAATAAACTTTCTGTTTATGAAGATTAAATGGTATACTTAAAACTGGACTGATACAAGCTGAAGTTCATCTGTACAATATCAGCAACAACAACTAGATTTGACCATATAAAAATAACCAATGAGATGCTAGGGTGTAATGAGTGGTTGCCAATGCATTGCTACTCTGTTTATTTGCTAAGGCATTTTGGGTGATTTTACAATGGTAGTTGCAAGGGTATTTGGGATGGTTTCTATATCATATTATGTAATTAAAAAATTAAATACAGAATTGTTATAACCTAGACAAAAATCACTGTACATATCCGTAGACATAAGGTAAGGCTAAATAATAAAAACACTCTCTTATAAACAAACTTATTTTCATTGATACATTGAAAGTCTGTAGCATTACCCACATCATCTTATACTTATATTAATGCACCATATCACTGCTGTCAGGATGCAAACAAATGAAAAAGCCACTGTCAAATATGTGACACCATTCCACATATTCCATATGTACCATCTGACACAGCCAGATTGATTTAAGGAAACCAAACCACTGATTGATTTTGACCAAACCACTGATATCTTAAGTATTTTCCAAAACACTATATATTACCAGACACACACACACACACACAATGTACGCTGTACATAAAACATTTCTCTAAATCATTCAACAGTAAAATGTTCCTGAAACTGTTCTCTGCAAGACGTTAAGGCAGAACTACCTAGATGAGTCATCAATTAGAATGTTTCATGGTTAAAAGCCAAAGTAACATCAGGTCATTGCCAACACATTCTCACGTCACTTTTTAACTTGGGTAGGTTACACCTTTGGCATAATTTTTTTGACGTGCAGTGTGCTCAGTGCTTTCTATTGGTTGTCATGTACACCACATCTGTAATGTCTCAGCTCATTATCATATCCTCCAAGCCACCAGGGGCCACGGCGGTATTGCCCTCACTCCTCAATGCTAGATGGTGATAGAGCACCCTGTTCCTTACAGCTCACTTGTAATCAGCCTGAATTACCACCACCTCTTCCCTGTCTTATATAAGACTGCTTTGTCCCCTGCTCTATGTTCAGTCCTGAATCTTTCCTCCGTGCTGCCTTGCCCAGTGGTCCAGTTAAGTTTATCTTGAGATCTTTGCTTTCTTTGTTTGCTCTGCTCTTATTTGATTGTTTTGGGACCCTCATGTCTATTTTATATTGTATGTGTTTATGGAAGCTCGGTCTCTTATTTTTGTTGTATTTTTTAACCTCAGCTGTAGAGAATTATTGACTCTCCTTTTGTTGTCAATTTTTTACTTCATCAGTAAAGACTCATTATTTTTGGAATTGAAACTTTGTGGACTCTTTTGTTCCTCCTCTGCTCTTTGGCCACCAATCTCTGACATAGCTCATTCAGTAGGAACTGGGGCTAGCAACACCAGAGACCTGGGTTCGATTCCCACTCAGACCATTACAACATCAGTCCCAGTCCAGAGGGATCTTTTGTCTCAGGCTAGGGGGTCAATCTTTCACCACCAGCCGCGCGGAAACTGTGACTCCAGTCCTTGAATGGAGACAGCTCTTAAATACTGGTCTCTCAGTGAGATTGTAGAGATCATTCTGAGTTACAGAGCTCTGTCTACATGTAGATTGTATGCCTTAAATTGACAGTTCTTTGTGTCATGGTGTAAGTGACACTATGCTGACCAGGTTTACTGCCCCGTTGGTTCATTGCTGGAGTTTCTCCAAGAGCGCCTTTCTACATTGTTATTATTTATCTTTTGCTACAGCCTTAGATAAGTTTCTGACTCCTAAGGTGGCTCTACTTTTAGCCCTTACATCGCTCAAAGTGTAGGGGATCTATAGGCTCTTCCCATAGTCTCTGCCTGTTTGGATTTTGCCCCTGGCTTTGTTAAAGCCATTTTGCACCCTAGACCATGCTCGCTATGGTCACCCAGTGGTACTTTAGGCGAGGTATTTTTTTCTCTCTTAGTTTCTTGCTCTGGTGACTAAAACAGTGGAGGACAAAATCCTCCAACGTTTTAGTCACCAGAGCAAGAAAGTCTTCACTTACTGTGTCCAGAGCTTTGAGGATCTATGTTCACCATTCTGGCCAGTGGCATAGAACCTTTAAGCTCTTAGTCTGTTTTGATGACCATAAACCGAGGTAATGCGGTCACAAAACAGTGCTTATTTTACTGGATCACAGATGTTATTATCCTTGCCCATGACGCATGTGACTTAGTGTCACCTTTTGGCATTAGAGCCCATTCTACTGGGGGTGTAGCATCATCTAAGGCTCTGTCTAGGGGAGAATCTCTAAGTGATGTTTGCCCTGCGGCTGGCTGGTCCTTCACACACACATTTATTAGATTATATAGTTTAGATCCAAATTAAATTCCAAGCACTCAGGTCCTCCTGGGTTGACAACTCTATGTCTGTTCCTGATGTTTTCTTTGACAATGTTTTACAGCATCTGGGGCAGGCATTCTCTCAATGTGGCGTAGTGGGCATCAGCGTTTCCCATAGTATCAAATGACAAAGCATTAAGTTCCTTCAGGAGGAAGCGTCTCGGGTTACATATGCAACCCTGTTACCCAAAAAGGAAACGAGATGCTCCGTTGCTTTGCCACACCTCGGCCTTGCCTGCACAGGCTTTCTTCAGACTTAGAATCTGATGACATATTTTGCAGGGGCCTTTTAAAGGCTTTGTGGCGTGTAATGCTATGTCACATGATCTTGACCTGCCTACAAAACATTTCACATACAGTACATTGTCATTGTTAAAAGGTAGGTAAATGAGTGTTAGACATAGTAAAGTTGATCATTTTACTGCAGAAGCAAATAGTTGTTTTATAATTTATTTGTTCACACAGCAGTCTAAACTCTTAAACTGATTATTTCTTCCAAAAAGTGTGTCTGTGTGTCCAATTCTGAAAATTTCTATATGTAAACTTTACTCAATGTTACTCTTCTTTGACACCTGTGTGAACCTGAAGTAAACCGATTTCATACATCAAACTCAAATCAAACTGCATTTAATCTTTGTCAAAACATTTATCACATGCCTTGGAATACATATCTGATCATAAACCTTCAAAACAATTTTGGTGTAATGTGCAATGGCTATGACATGTGAGTGTAATGACATCTTTAATTGCATTCAATGTAATTTTATTTATATAAAATACATGGTATTATTGAAAATACTTATGGGAATTGTTTTCCCATAAGACGTATGTTAGTAAATAATACTAATTGAATACTAAAATTTGAAAATGATAGGTTTATGAATAACATGATAAACATCATAAATGACATGTATAATATTAAACCAAACAAGCCTTTCCAGTTTATATAGGAATGGCCCTTTAAAGAAAAGAGTAAATTATATAAAAAATTAAAGAATTATAATATACATGTGGAATTTGCAATAATACTGTTACAGACTCTGAAAATTGAAGAAACACAGGACAACACGTAAATTTAAAAATTAGCAGTGAGAATGAGGAGACTTGATTAACTGATTGGATCATTCTTACAGATCTTCTTACAGAAGCTTATGGATCGTTAAGGGGGAGGATGTGATTGCAGCTCACACTGAGCTGGGTTTTCAGGTGAGTAACAGGTGAGTTCTTTCAACAGGTGGAGGACAACAGCCACATACGTGACATGGGACCAGAAGGAATCGACGAGGGAACAACACAAGAAAAATCGTTGGCTGGCTTGGCTGACTGGCGGTTGATGATTGGTTGTGTATAGAGCCTGGCACATCCATGACAATACCCCCCCTCCATGGCTTACTCCTAAGGGCCAACGAATGTTTGGAGGAAGTCCTGGAGCACCTCATGCATGAAGAACATGCATCTTAGAACACAGAGAAGCTATTTACTAAAGCATATGGCATGATCAAATACTCATAATGGCAAGTACGAGTCAAGCGGTGTTCCACTTGTCTCCCTCGCGTATCCAGATAAGGTTATAAGCGCTACAGAGGTCCAACTTAAAAAACACTGTAGCTCCTCTTAGTTGTTTCAGGGGTAACAGAGACAAGGGCAAGAGAATACCAGAATTTCACAGTGATTTTGTTCAGGACACAGTAGTCTGCACAGGGCCACAAGTGCCATCCTTCTTGCCCACGATAAAAGCTAGATACAGCAGGGGCATGTAGATGGGCAAATATATCCTTGTTACTTAAAGTTTAAGTTTAAAGTGACATGCATTTGTCAGTTATGGTTACCCATAACCGAAATGTGACCTCTGCATTTAACCCATTTTTCATGAGGAGTGAACTCACACTGCAAGTCGTAAACACACACACACCCGGAGCACGGGGCAGCTATCCCTGCCACGCCCGGGGAGCAATCAGGGGTTAGGTGCTTTGCTCAAGGGCACTTCAGTTGCTATCTGCCGGCGCTGAAATCAAACCAGCAACCTACTGATTTCAAGCCTGACTTCTTAACCAGCAGACCACAACTGCCCCTTGGATATACTCCTCCAAGGCCTTTTGTTCTGCAATGGAGAGACTTTTTTTTACCATGGAGCACTTGCTTTACCATGGACTGCAGGTGGTCTCTCCAGAACTATTTAACAAAACCCAGCCAGACGCTGTATGCCTTCCATAATAGTCTGGACTCAGTTGGCAAGATCAATAGAGAGCTCTATGAACCAGTGTAATCAGATGGCATCATCATAGGAGTGGCATCACCAATCCTGTTCCGGTGGAGGTAGCCCCCTGGGTCTATCTGCGATCGCATTTCAGGTGAGCGAGGTTCAAAAAAGATGATGAAAGAGGCATAATGTTACTGATTGCAGATCTAACATTAAACAGCTGTTACAAGACAAAGAACATGCTGTTTATAGAGTCTATAGTCTAGAGTATAGTATAGAGTTCACAGTTTTTGGATAAGACATTGCAGACATTCTGGACATAGCACAAACCTAGGTTTTTTACAGGGGCACGGTTCCTCTAGAGATCCCCTTTATGGCAGCTATATGCACTATTTTCTCTGTCTTTATTATGCTTAAAGCATAACAGTTTGAACATGACAGATTTACTTTTGCCAAAATACTGAACATGCCAAAATATTACTCCTGCCACCTAGAAGGAGGCAAAATGTGTTTGATGTAACTATTAAATGAATAGAATCCATGCTAAATTAATCTAGGCTGCTATAACGGCAACTTAAGTTTCCACGACAATGCAAAATAAATGTGGACATCAACACTTTGAATTCTATGGAAGTTCTAAGAGGCCATGCATTATAATATTTTTTCTTTCTTGTTTTCTCGTTATCACGACTTAATTTTCTCGTAATCTCGACATAACCAGAGTTGTTTTCTTGTTATCACGACTTATTTTTCTCATGATCTCAACATAACAAGAGTTGTTTTTTTGTGATCTCGACATATCTTGTGACGTAATTTTTAATGGCGAAAATTTCGCACATTTTTAAGTTGAACTGGAGTGCTGGTGCATACATGTTGATGTCTCTGCCGCCACTAGAGGGGTGTCCCAGAGGACAACCTCAGACGCATGGAGGAAGATAAGGCAAATTACTTGCTATGTTATTATGTTTTTACTTATTCTGTTTTTGGTTATTGAACGCATACTAATAGATCGCTTTTTCGCCATCGCGCAGAATCGTTCTAAGCACAGTCTGAAACGGTTATGTTTCCACGTGAGCCTGGCTCGGCACAGCATGATTACAAACCGTTCTCGGCGTGGAACCTTAAGATAGAATGCATGGAGTGGCCACTCGTCAGTTGCCTGTTGCATTACCAAGGCAGCGGTTTACCAAGGCAGCGGTTTACGTTCTAAAAATTTCCGTTATCAGCCCTGCGGTGGTAAATGGAACCATTTGCGTACCGGCTGGCATGGATCGGCACGGAGTAAAGAGAACGATTCAGCTCGATGGTGGAAAATCGCTCGATCATATAGTGCTACCAAATTACAAATTTTCGTGGTAACTATTACAGGTAAATTGCATTTCAATTTGAATGTCAGTTCTTTGTAAAGTAAATCTGCTGTAGGGCGAGCTGTTTAAGCCCAATGTATGAAATGCTGCGACATTCCCGCTTGAATGTGAAGGGTGGGTAGTGAATAGGCCTAATGTTAAGATCATGCAAATGAATGAGAAAACGTAGGAGTTCTTAAAATGCACAGTTTGCCATATGTGACGTTTATACTACTTGTCACCACAACATTTGTTTTATTTACATTTTAAATACTGTAAAATCTAATATTTTTGTTATTTTATACATTTGTAACTTAGGCCTATATGACCCTACTTGTAAAAGCCAAGTCATTTTTGTAATTTACTGTTTTCGACATAAATTCATTCTACATATTGTTAAGAAATATTCTGTGAATATATTATTGATATCTTTATTATTGACTGAATAAAGACCATGTCAAAGATTGAAATCATACTAAAATGAATGATTAAAATCCAACTTTGATTAATAGATTGTAAGACTTTTGCCTGGATGTCACAGACATGATTATAAATTGATATTTTAATATATCAAAGTTTAATGAGGTTAGATTATATGTACTTTTACTGAAGAACTTGTGCATTTTGTCCACCTCTGATAAAATTAAGTTAAAAAATAATCAAATAATATGGCCAGTAGATGGCAGTAATATGGCTAATACTCAGGATACAGTATTACTAATTTAAAATTACACCGATTTATAATTATTTTAAATCTCCATACTACACTCTGTACAGTATAACACACTGCAAAATAAATGTAAACAATTAATGTAAAGCAGTGTTTTGTGATTGTAGTGACCATTATAACATATTTTTAAAAGTACATATTTCAGAAAAAATATTATGTGACAATGTGATCAATATTAGATGTTGATAATGTCTTTTCCCCCTATTTTCTAAAGACAAACTTTGACATTCATCTAACAACAAATTATGTTGATGTGTTTCAGATTGATTGCGATGTTGCCAGACTTATGGATGAAAAAGAGTTGTCACAGTATATTCCTTGATATGGCGACAGAGTGTATGCAAAGAACTGGATGGAGTTAAATACAGAAGAACACAATAAAGAAGACAGGAAACAGAAACTGATTAACAGATTAAGGGAAAAAATGAGCCTGCCAGCAATTTCAAATCAGAAAAAAATTATGGACATGGAAATAAAAATGCTGAAAGCATGTCAAGGTAAATTTAACTTGGCTGGATGCACTACCAAAGCTGCAGCTACAAACAAGTCAGAAGGCCCAAAGGAGGTGGAAGACGAGAAATTGTTGTTAAAAAAGAAGACACTGTATCACATGTTCTGGATATTGGTAAAAAAAACTTTATTTCCTGAAGGTGAATCAGCAAAAGGACATGCTGATGATTTCAACTTTATGCTTTGTGTCAGTGGCACAGAAGAACCACTTGAGGATAACCAGACAATTAATAGCTTGTATGAGGCAACACGTTACAAAATCCTTAGGCTCTACGTGTGTACAAGACTCAGAGATCAAGACTGTGAACCAAACCAAAGAAGCCGACAGGCATTTAAAGAGACCCCAATTTACATACACCACAGACATAACTCCAAGTACCTCAGGATGTAGTAATAACAACAGAAGTCATACTCTGCACTCCCATCTTTCTACATCTGTGAACTCTAATGAAACACTCTTGTCTTCCGATGATGAAGTGGTCTTTCTGGGTAATGATAATGCTAACTTGTCCTTTGACATGGTCTCTGACACACTTGTATACTCACCTGTACAGATTGAATATGTGGTGATTAACACATTTGTTGAAACAGTTCAGACCGAGTCAGGTTCATTCTTCACTCCAGAAAACACATATGTTGAAGAGATGCAGGAAGATCTCAGGCAACTGACTCCCATGAGCCAACAATGAGACATTCTTTGAAAACCCTAGAAACGTGATTGAAAGTGAAACAGTTGTAGTTTGCAGAGCTCACTGTGTTAAAGATATGATTCGAGCTTTCTCAGACAAAAACATACTAAATGCCAATGTAACATTTAAATGTCTACTCGAAAATGGTGAAAAGGAAGCAGGCATCGGAGATGGAGTGTTCCAAGACTGTCTTACTGAATTTTGGGACACATTTTTTGCGACAAGAATTTGTGGAACAACTTACAGGATACCTACGTTACATCACACTTACCAAGACTGAGAATGGGAAGCTGTCGCACGAATTTTGGCCACTATATGGCTGCGCTTCGGTTACTTGCCTATTCAACTAGCACCTCCATTTCTGAAAGAAGCACTGTCCCTTCCTTCACCAGAATCCAGTCCAATGGATGTGTTTTTAAATTACATTAGCCCAGCAGAGAAAGACGTTTTAAGTGAAGCACTTCATGACTTCCAAAATGCTGACATGGATGAAGTCCTAAGTGTACTGAGTAGTCACAACTCAGTGCTTCCAAATGAAAACAATTTCCAGAAAATACAAAAAGAAATTGCACATAAAGAGATGGTTCAGCAACATGCCTACATAATAAAGTGCAGGCAACCAATTCTGCAATCTATTGGGGAGACCATGACTGCAGAAAAACTGGACAAGATTACTGAAAATCTACAACCAAAGGCAAGAAATGTGGCAAAATCCATTAAGTTCCCACAAACAATGTCTCCATCTGAAACAGTTGTGTCAAATCATCTCTTGCGATTCATCAGGGAAAGAGACCAGAAGGAGCTTGGTCTTTTTCTCAGATACTTCACAGGGTCTGATTTATTTCTTTCCATAACAATTCAAGTAACATTTAAAGAAATAAATGAGTTATCAAGAAGGCCTATTGTTTAATGTTTAACTAATGTACCTGTTGGAGTCTAAACATTATAATCTGTTCATGAAGTTTTTGTGAAAATGTATTGTGAGTGAAATAGTTTTCCAGGTTTTCCAATTGTATATGTTTTCTCATATAGTAATGTGCACATACAACAGTTAACAGGTTACTTGTTATAAAGCTGCAATTTTATTTTTTTTATTAGCCGCAAATGATTTATATTTTTGTACACAATTGTGTATTAAATTATCAAATATTTAAAGTAATGTTTTTGTTTAAACATTGTATTGTGTTCATGAAGTTAATGCTAAAAGCAAGGAGTAATAGGAGTAATTGTATTGTGATTGGAATAGTATTTTTTCTATTTTCAATTTTGGATTGTTTGCCAGATTTGACCAAGACTGTTGAATGTTTTGTTTTCCATCATATCTATTTTTTAATTTATGTGCTATTGCATTTGTTGCACTTTATAATACATTTGCACTTAAATTGTTTTATTTGCATCAACAGAATAATATTTTTCTAAACTTGTGTGTCCTGAATGTTCATTTTCTAAAAAAAGTTGAAGTTAAAAAATGGTGACGTTTTAATTTCACAAAGTTGTATTAAAAGAAACTTTATTGGTATAAAGTATAGTTTTTGCATTGGTGCTGTGTACTGTTTCTCATACAGTAGTAAAGTATGTGTACATACAACAGGTAATCTTTTTTCCATCTATTCATACAACAGGTCTCAATAATCTGTTATGTAAGAAATACATTTGCACCTGTATTGTTTATTTTCTCAAATGATTTATATTTTTGTACAAACAATCTGAATAAAGTTCTTATTAAAATTACTTTGCAACTGCTTTCAATGCCTGAAAAAAAACGAAATGTTACATTACAAAATTACATATAGATATGCAACATTTTTAAAAGTCAAAACTTTACATGATAACATTCCATTCTATATACATTTAAAAATGAAAATGTATGTTTTATGGTATAGGGTATGTGCATGATCTATATATACCTAAAAGTTCCCTAACCAGAGGTCGAATGTTTATGTAGAGTCTTAATGCCTCTGTGGCTGTTGCACTTAGCTGTAGATTATTTTCCTCCATTACTAGAACACAAAGCTCATATAGGTGGCGATCACAGGGTATGTCTGATTTCCACAGGCAGAGATTTTTATGGATTATCACATTCAATCTGTCAGCATCTACAGGATTCAAGTAGTCTTTTGTTTGATAAAGTTCTGGTAAGTTGGTACATGAGGAAGGGGTTCCCATATTGTAAGTCACGACCATTGCTACGTCGGATTCGGTGGTTATTCCACATGTTTACAACAGTGTCCAGGTTCGTCCTAAAAACAAAGCATATTAGGCATTAATAAAGGAGTACAATCCAGTGAATCGGCAGTGTTTACTGAAGCAGTAGAAATAGAATGTTAATTGCAAATATCTGGCATATAATGATACTCAGCAGTCTGAGTGTTGTCCCCCCTTCATTTGTAATGTTAAATATCTTTTTTATATATACAAATAAATGTAAATAAAATAGTTTTTCTGTAATTTTATCATCGGTTTATTGTTTATGTGAACAAGTTGCAATCTCGTGATAAATCTCTGTACCTATATGTAGGCCTATTATGGTCACGCATTTCAGCACTACATTGAACGAATAGCGGCTAATCAAACAAACTGAATGGCTGAGAGATTAATTTACTTAAAATTGTTAAACAAACACATTAAAATTATTAAACAAATAACCTTATAGATGTGGCCACAGGAAAATGATACGCATGACCAACAATTTTAAATGGGGTTCTTTTATTTATTCCTAATGATTGGTTAAATTACTTTTTCTTAGAAACAGAATCAAATTAACAAACCTTTAAATTTGAAATCTTCTCTGATCACAAAGCAGTTTATTCATCCTCAAAATAAAGACAACATAATATAAAAGTAAAAGTCTTTCTGTCTCTTCTGTGTGCAATGTATAAAACTAAACAAATGCAGCACCAGTAACAATAATACAGTAGTGGCAATTCTAGTAAAAGAAATTGTCTTAGAATTGCATGAAAAATCAAACTACAGCATCATCATAAATCATAATAAAGAAGTTAAATGACACTTTAAATGACAGTTTAAATCACACTCACATTCTACTGAGTTCCTTACTACACATGTAGATGTTTTACTCACTCAATGCGAACCGGCCTCGTCCACAAACGCGATAGACTTTTCCAGTATCACTCACATATACACGTAATCCTGTGTTAACATCCAAATCGCTCTTAACAAATATCAGCGGCCGACGCAATATTTAAATGCACAGTAAATCTATTGTTTTACAACAACGTTAGAACTAGATTTTGTACATAGAAGATCTCCGAGTTTCTGAACAAAAACAAACAATCGCACAGAGCACACCGTTAACGTGAATACAACAGGATTCCTCATTGCGCATTCGCTTTGATTCCTCGGCGCATGTGATGATGTCACGGATACCTCTTAAAGTAGCCCACATTACATTCTCTGCGGCTATAAAAATGTTAAGACCCCTAAAAATCGCCTGGTTACATAGATGATACAGGAAAAAATTGCCACAAGAGATGCGCCCCATAATAAAGTGTTTTCGATAAATGTTAAATGATTAAGATAATCTAAAAGCAGGCTAAACAACTTGAGTTACCTGAATTAATGCGAGAAAACAGAATTGTATAAGGCCTTTATCAGTTGCATCGCCTGAGAAATCACCAGCTGACTGCAGTTCTTTGAACATATCCATCCAGTAATCTGCATTTTGTTGTCTGTAGATACCCCAGCAACTTTCTATTCTCTGGTTTGCTTGGCTTGTTCCTTCAAAGACACACGGTCTATGCATAGTTCCTGTCGAGTCTTCACGAAGAAACTCTTGTAGCCTGTTGACGTGGACATTTTCAGTACCAAAATCGGATTGGATTATTCGAGGACAATCCATTCTTTCAGCAACAGCGCGGAAATAATACCCAACAATCACCCTGGGATTGTTATTGGTGAAATAAGCTTGCATCCAGATGATGTGCCTCGAGAAACCATCAATGCAGTCATTAACCGCTATGCCATAGGGCTTTAGTTTGTCGTCATGGCACTCCATAACTTCGCTTCCGCAACCTTCTCCCTCTTCTTCCCTCCACACCTAATGGATCCAAACTTAACTGTATCTCTCTGACCATCGCTCTGGTCAGCCGCAAACCACTCAAACAGCATCTTTTATGCATCATTCGGTACCCATGCAGACGTCCCGGTCCCTCAAGTTGGCTGGCAATGAAATTAACTACACGCTCAGGGTCGCTATATTGTCTTCGACAACAAAGTCGTAGCCATGACAGCATCCTTCTCAAGTGTCGGACACTTATGTTGAAGTTGTCAATTACTGACAAACACAGCGCTATTTCAGTTTGAGTGAGTCCCTGATCAAAGTAAAAGCGAATGCGATCATCCATAATGCTGCGATGCTGAACATACGATAGATCACAGAAAAATTAACTAGTGATCACAGGGAAACAGTGTTTGTTATGTCGAGATCACGAGAAAATTAAGTCGTGATAACAAGAAAACAACTCTGGTTATGTCGTGATCACGAGAAAATTAAGTTGTGATAACGAGAAAACAAAAAAGAAAAAATATTATAATGCATGGCCTCTTAGAACTTCCATAGAATTCAATCATATTAGGGCAACAGAAAAAAGTTTACTATAATATATTAGATCTTTAGGAATAAGCATAGCATTAAATCAATAGGCATTTAATGTGAGAAAAACCATAGCATCCATTAAATGTGTAAAATTATAATGTGAATGGAATGAGTTTTTGTTACTGTTTTGTTTGTCACTTTCTAACCTAGTACAAAATGAATATTCAATAGTGACTGAACATGACCTATTATGTAAACCAGCAGTCATACTCTCTGCCACTTACTGAACACTGAACAAAATACCAAAATAAGTCTTATCCAAAAACTTACGTCTGCTAGATTTGCCACTAGATTGCTTTATAAAAGAGTTACTAAAGGAGTCTAAAAATCACTTCTTTCTAATATCCATACATGGATGCCACATTTGACAGCTGCAGACACATTGGTGCTTCGAGAATATGTTGGATTGTATTTTTGTGTATTTACTGAATATTAATGATGACTATGATTTATTTTTCTATGAATCATTTTTAACTATTTATTTATTTTTAAGGCTAACTGCATGATGGTTTATGATTTTATTTAAATTAAGTTTTATTTTAACGTTTTAATGTGTATAATCAGTTCACTGCTTTCATTAGAAGCTAACAGAAATTTATCTGTAGGGTTCTCTGATATTTAATCATATTTATAAGAAATTTATTTAATATTTATTAGCACATGCAAAATTGTCTAAGGTTCACCTGATATAGATATAGATATTCATGCATGCGTGTCAGTGCACATGCACTGTCAACTTGCTCTATGTGACAGACGTCTTATAGTGGCCCACAGAAACAGCTGCTGTAAGGACCACCCACTGGCCCAACGACAGAATCCAATGGCGTGGGTGAAGGGTTTTCCGTGTTCTGTCCTTCCTTAGCGCTTCTGTAAGATTTTACTTAATTCATTAAAATTTAGTTTTAATTGACTCTGTGGTTAATTCTAATCTGACTTTAATTTAATAAGAAATTTAAGATAGTGGTTCCAAATTATTTGTTGATCACAATTTAGAGCTTGATTATTTACAAGTTCTTATACTCTTAGGTATTCTTTCATTAGGGACCCACTGTCGCATAGAGCCCCGCTTTAAATATATACGCAGGTCTCACGGACACAAAACTGCCAGTCTGATCTTAGTCAGAGGTTGCCGGGTAAACTAATATTAATAAATCTGGCCCCGTACTTGCTCTTATTTAATAATAATTATCTTAGTCATGATCATGCAACTTGCTAAGTCAGGTGATAGACAGAAACCTGGAGATCGTCTCAGATTACGTATGTAACCCTTGTTCCCTGAAGGGAACGAGACGCTGCGTCGGAAAACGTTATGGGAACGCCATCAGCTTATATGCGCTCAGAAACACCTGTCGCACAATCAATTACGGGGCGCTACGTCACAGGCGGGGTGACGTCATGACCAGGAAGCTATAAAAGCATGTGCTTTAGTGCACGCCCCCAGCTTCAAGTGAATGAAGCAAACGCGGGCAAGGGGTACCGGAAGTATGAGAGGAGACGCAGCGTCTCATTCCCTTCAGGGAACAAGGGTTACATATGTAACCTGAGACGTTCCCTTTCAGGAACTCGAGCTGCATCGGAAAACGCTATGGGAACGAGATGCCCACTAGCCATACTGGAGGTTCCCTGCCCTCTGTGTAGATTTGGACAGATCTAAGGCAAGAGAACAGAAGAGCCGAAAGTGGCTCGGACATTGAGGCCATAGTGCCTTACAAAAGTTAGTGGAGTGGACCATCCCGCAGCRTCGCAGATGTCCTGAATAGGGACACCTGCATAAAAGGCCTTAGAGGCCGCCATACCCCAAGTAGAGTGAGCCCTGGTCCCCCTAGGTGGGGGAAGGCCAGAGGACTCATAAGCAGGACCCCTGGGGTCCTGACCGAGGTTTTAAATAGTCAGGACCGCTTCTTAGAAGCCCGCTTGGAAATCAAGACGGTCCGCAGATCCTGCCTTGATTTCCCGGGTTTCGAGGCTGAGCCCTGCATCACCCGCACTCTAATGGGGGGGAACGGGACGCGACGCTCTGCCTCTGGGCCTCCCGGTACGAGGAGCTGGTACATGGCAGAGGACAGAGAGCGGTGAGGGAGGAACCGCTGTTTGTTTACGGGCCTCCTGGAACCTGCTGACGACAGTGTCTACTGCGTCGCCAAACAGGCCAGAAGGCACTAACGGGGCATCCAGAAAGAAGACCTTGTCCTTCCCCTTGATATTGCACAGGGTCAACCACAAATTTTATAGACCGCCCAATAGAGCGGGCGGTCTCCTTGGTGGCACACAAAGAGAGGTCAGCGGTCCTCCTCAGCTAATTCACATCCTCAGATGTGAGGGCCGTGCTCTCGTCCAGGTCTTTAAGCAGGTCGGCCTGGTACGCTTGAAGCACACCCATAGTGTGCAGAGAAGCACCAGCCTGACCTGCCGTCATGTACCCCCTGCCCAAAAGCTCAGATGTAGTATGCAGAGGCTTAGAGGGCAGGGACGGAGCCTTCAAAGACGATGCCTTGTCAGGGGACAGGTAGCTGGCAAGCACCTGCTCCACTCGGGGCATCGACTTATAGCCATACT
Source organism: Ambastaia sidthimunki (assembly GCA_036877625.1). Classification (NCBI taxonomy): domain Eukaryota; kingdom Metazoa; phylum Chordata; class Actinopteri; order Cypriniformes; family Botiidae; genus Ambastaia; species Ambastaia sidthimunki. Next base: position 21,815 of record JAZGTK010004107.1, read on the forward strand.
CATTTAGCCCAGCCACATTAACGTACATAGAGGTGACTGGGCTAAATATACGAGATAAGTATGACTTATCCCAGGACCTGGACACCTCAGTGTGCAGGTCTGGGAAAAAAGGAAGGCTCCTACGTGGAGGTGTAGACTGCCCACGGAGAAAACGCTCATCTAATAAGCTCTTCTTTGGGGCAGTCTGCTGCTCGGCGGGCCAACTGATGTCTAGCTTGGTCACAGCACGAGTAATAACCTCCAATAGCTCCTCAAAATGGGGGGCAAGGGGGGTCTCCTCAACGCTCTCCACATCCATTTCCTCTGTGGATGAGAGGCGGAGGGAAGAGCCCTCCCCCTGGGGGGAAGAAACCGCAGTGCGGGCTTCTGAACCCAGAGAGAGAGCAGAAGACCTGGCAGGTGAGGAGCGAGATAGGGACGAGCCCGTCTCAACTCCCTCCACCAAATCTATCTGTGAACCCCACGAATGCCTCCTCCGCTCCGCCTCAGCGAAAGCGGGACCAGCACCGCGGGGAACACTTATGAGGGTTCCCCCCTCAAACAGAGCCCTCCAGGAGCAAAGCGTACGCAGTGGCATGCGTTCGCAGTGCACACAGCCAGCTCCCTCAAGAGACAACACACAGACTGTGTGTATCCCTACCCGTTATATAACGCGGGCAGGGAGGAACACACAGCCTGAAATGTTGATCTATATCCCCCTTGTTGCTCTTGCATTTAGCCTTAGGCATGTTTTCATCTAAAAACAGAGACAAAATCACGCAAGACAACTTCTACAAAGCTAAACAAGAGACAAAGGACAGACAAATGACACAGAGCGCTTCACTGAATGAACAAAGCTGGGGGCGTGCACTAAATTACATGCTTTTATAGCTTCCTGGTCGTGACATCACTCCGCCTGTGACGTAGCGCCCCGTAATTGATTGTGCGACAGGTGTTTCAGAGCGCATATAAGCTGATGGCGTTCCCATAGCGTTTTCCGACGCAGCTCGAGTTCCTGAAAGGGAACTTGGTTCATGTGCTCCCTGCTCCATTCAAACTAAGTCCCCAGTATGATCTTTTCCTGACACTGAATTTGCGGTACAACAATTTCTGAAGAATTTCAAATAGATCAAGAAAATCAATTTATTATGCTAGGCAGGTTAAAACATCAATTACAAAAGAATATAAATTCGAAATTTAGAATAAATGATCAACAGAATACAAAAGTAAAGACACAGAGTATAAATCATACCTGGCAAATGAGACACACACAGCCATTGTGTGGGAAGTTCTGGTTACAGAAGGCTTCACTGAGACTTTTGCCTTGCCACCTTATATACACAGATGGGACAAAGAGACATAAATCCTATGGGCAGTTTGAGGTTTAGTTGGTCAGTTTCTCATGACCTGAAGGGCCCCTGCTGAGATAGAGAAAGGCACACCCATAACAGAACAGTAGATTATCCCTTAAGTTTTCACCCTCTAATATTCTATCCCATAGTCATAGAAGTTAGACCTTTTTACTTATCATACCTTTTTACTTATATGACCTTTAAAATGATACTAAACATGTTATACATAACATGCTCAGTAAATGTCCTGTGATTTGAACCTAGAAAAAGGTATGCAGAGAGGGGAAGAAAGGAGATTGGAAGGGGTCAACCTGTGGTCACACCCTGGGTATCTACACCAGATAAGTTTTTTTGTTTTATGATGCGTTCCCTCATACAAACTGGTGCTGGCTGCCTTACACTGCTAATGAGGCATTTATGTATATAAGTGCATATAAATGTTTATACCTCTGTACGTGTGCATTCACTGGCATAGCAAACAACAGGCCATGCCACCACCAATTGTACCAATTGTATCACAGTGTACAGCAATTTTGCTCTTTGAGCTGACATGACTGAATGAAAGACTACATTAACACTTGGTATTAACATGTAATCACCGTAATCCAATCAAAAAGATCTAACTTTCAGCCAATCAGGACACGGCACATTTACACTTTGCTTTTGTATGTGGATAGCTGATCGGATTGCTGTTTCCCTCACAATATATCAATTACGTCTATATAATTTGTGCAAAGTCAACCTGAATTTTTAAAACTCAACAGTTCTTGGGTTATGCAATTCATGACTCATAAAATACGACTGTAAATAACAATATATTGCATACAAAAGAGTTAAAAAATAATATAGGCCTGAAAAGTGGGAAAAAATTATTTTCAGGTTTCAGGTGCAAAAGCAAACTACCTTCAATTGCCTTACAAAAACACTGATGATTCCAGACTTTTGTCTCTCATTATTTTTAATGGTTTTGATTTTTTAATTCTCATTAACGAAGTTGTGTTTTGACTATATACACCACTGTGAGATTCACCCTACTAAATTCACACTAATTGCGAAAAAAAATATATTTTTTTCCTAAAGTTAATAATTTGTTTTGTCAAATGCCACATCCATGGTACATTTATCACACTAACCTCACAGCTCTGTCACTGGTTAGGAATGTTGGGCCACACCCCATGTCCTCTTCTGGTGGATCAGATGGCACCTGATCATAATAAGGCAACTGAAAACCTTCATGAATCCTTGCAAAGGATAAAAATGTACAAAGTACTGTTGATTAAACATATATATTTTTAAATATACTTATAGTAATGTTTACTACAAACAAATTGTTTTTGAGAATTAGGTTTAATAAATGACCATTCTGTCAGAACGGGACTTGAACCCGGGTCTCCAAAGCGAATGCTCTAACAACCATGCCACTGAGAATGGATATTGAACCCAGGGATGAAACGCTTGAGTTGACGGCAGAAGACAATTTATTTTACAAAAGATTCCACGCAAAGTAGCAAACAAATAAATAATACTTAGAAAAAACAGGAAACAAAACCACAGGGTAACCACCCAGAATCAGTAACTTGAAAAAACAAAAAAAACTACAAACAAGAGAACTCGGGACTAACACAAAGCAGGCTAGAGCTTCCAATCAAACAGGTAATAGCGTAAACCAATACCGAAGCACTGACCGAAAGATCAGCGCTGCTTAAATACCCCAAGATGAATTGACACACACAGGTGAAACTAATAACATTAATGATAACATTAACTTGAGGAACAAGTCCAACATAGTCCAAAAGCGACCACTAGTGGTCAGCAGAGGAAAATCGAGACATAATGTGACAGGACCCCCTCCTCTAGGAACGACTCCTGACGTTCCCTCCAGAACGACCGACCCTCCGAGCCTGGAATTCCTGTATCAACTTTGGGTCCAGGATGTCCTTGGCGGGAACCCAGGAGCGCTTCTCAGGGCCACACCCTTCCCAGTCCACCAGGTACTGCTTGGACCCACGAACCTGGCGGACATCCAGGATACGGTGGACTGTGTAGGCAGGTTGCCCCATCAATGACCCGAGGGGGAGGAGGAGGTCTACCTGTCACAGAAAATGGAGAACAGAGAACAGGTTTGAGCAGAGAAACATGGAACATTGGATTAATTTTAAGTGAACTTGGAATAAGTGACCGGGTTCACCTTCCTGACCATCTTAAAAGGACCAATGTACTTTTGGGCCAACTTGCAGGAC
>JAZGTK010004108.1:0-25384 GCA_036877625.1 Ambastaia sidthimunki
AATATAAGTATTTAAATATAAATATTTAAAAATGTTTATTTAAAGTTCAGGGCTGGTAAAGGAATGGTTGATTCTCGATTCCCAAGAATAATTGAGTCATGAGCCATCACAATTGTGCCCTGAGATCATAATCTCAGGTTTCTTGTAGGGACTATCTCTGTATCAGCTTGTACTTGTTACAGTCATGACTTCTAATTGACTGCTTATTAAATCACTATGCATTTTCAGGGCCTGAGCAGCAGAAACAGTCTACCTACCCCGCAGCCAAGGCGCAGTTCAGCCTCTTCCTCTTTGCTCCCACTGGAGTCTTCCTCCTTACGTTGGGAACGCACCAATGGGAAAAGATCTCACTCTGAGCTCAGCAGGTCAGAACATCTGATCTCACACACTTAGACCTGTAGACTTTAGTGCACTTTCTGTACTCCTTTGGGGCCACATACATAAGGGTAAAAGCAGAAGACAAGGATGGAAATATAGATGTATGTGTGGATTAATAAATGCTGTCAGATGTGGAACTATAGCAACTTTCTATCTTTGAAAGGCAGTCAGTTTTATTAGAACTTGTGCTTTCTGTAATTAAACCATTTGTCCTCAAGGTGGCAGTGTTAAAAAGAGATCAGTCAGTAACTGGTTTGGGTAATCAAATCCTTCATAGAAACCTAATCCAATTTAAACTTACATATAAGGATTTAAAATCAGCCTGCAGAGAATCTGCACCTCAGAATTCTACAGATCCTGTTCTTTACATATTTCTATATTAAATGTTTTGACGAATTAAATTTGATATTAAAAGGAGTGCTCTTAGAGGCGTTTAACACGTTTAAGTTTATACTGCAGATTTTCCAAAACAGCATAACAAATGAAAACCTCTGCAAGTTCCATTGGGATTCATTTTAAGTAATGTCTATACATTTTACTCTACAGCCAGAGCTGTGTGTCTAATGGGCCGAATAGCAACCTGCTGACTATCCCTAAACAAAGATCCTCTTCCGTCACCCTCTCTTATGGCCACGCTATCCCCAGAAGACCAGGTTAGTACTGTCACGAACAATATATCCTTGCCTTTCATGTATTATTATGTCAAGTTAGCACAGAAATATCAGCTTAGTCATGCAGATTTAGGCTCAAATGTACACTTTTTATAATTATGTAGGTAGCATTATTGTGATAGTTACCTTCCTGCATGAAACTTGTTTTCTCTTGTATGTGTATAGGTGCCTCTCCCAGCCTAAGTCCTGTCAGCTCCCCGACTCACAGTCCTCCTGCTGTTCCCGGCTCCTCTCTGGTCACACGCTCTCCGGTGGAGTTTCCCGACACAGCTGATTTCCTCACCAAGCCCAGCGTAAGCCTGCACAAACCGCTGGGTTACACACTGAGCTCACCTGATTTCCAGCAGCAGTTTCGCAGCCCTGTCTCCAACCCCATGTGCACTAGGTACTGTGACCTCTGCAAAAGATGATTATTACCCTGATAGCACTGATTAGGCTGGACCTTATGAGAGAAAAAATTTTTTTCTTTGTTTTTAATAGTTGTGGCAGACAGATGCTAAAGGGTGTGGCCAGTGTGGAGGTGGGCGAGGACCATCACTCATCAACCAATGAGATGCAAAGAACACGCTCAGGTAGGTTATTAGACTAAAACAGACTGCCACCGTTCCTTCCTTACAAGACAGTCACCTCTTTTAATGAATTGTTACGCTTTAATACATGGTCAAAATGATGCTTCTGCTGGCTTTCTTAGCTGAAAGTGCCGAATATGGAGGGGAAAACCTGATTCAAGAGGAGAGCGTGGAGGCAGAGTCTCAGGAGGAGAGAACTCCAGACACAGTGGGGGAGAAACAGAGCAGCCAGCCCGAGGAAGAGGAGCAGAGCTCCAGCACTGAGCAGTCCTCACTGGATCGTGAGGTAGAGAGCGCACACTCACACAACTTAACTTTATCCCCACATGGTTTCATTATATTAATGTCTAAAACATTGCCAAGGGAACTGAAATCAAGATCCATTGTTGCTTGTGGCCGAGTAATTTTAATTTATAAAGTGTGTTTATAACTGTTGCCTTAGAAAGCCCAGTAAGAAGCATTTTTTCCTCGCGTAACCTGAAATGCCCTCATCTCGATTTTGATGCTCTCTCTCTCGCTTGCTCCTTTTATTGGCCAATCTGGCAGTTGTTAAAGTGGCCAGCTGTTGAACAAGCAGAGCAGAGTTCTGATGTGGTAACAGAGCAGTTTATAGCCCGGGCAGAGATCTTGCTGCAGATGTATTGTGATTATTTGCATTCCCATGCTTTTGCATTATTATGTGGTTGCTGGATTTATAGCCGTGGATCTTGAATGAATCTCTCTGCAAACTCATGGTTTATTGTTCTGCCCAAAGGGGTTTACTGAAAGAGCATGCAAGGACAGCAGGAATTAGCTGACTTAGTTCAATGTTTTCACCATTATCTCTCAAAAGGACATCAGGCATAGCTTACTGTGGTTGTACCTAGCCACAAAATGTCCGTCTGCCTTTTATCTGCTAGATTTAGACTAACTGATCTTTGTAGGGAGATGAGGAGTTCAAGTTGGACTCGATGCTGCTGGATCACGAAGCACTCATGGAGAAGATCAACACCTGGAACTTCCAGATCTTTGAGTTGATGGACATGACAGGAGGAAAGACAGGCCGGATTCTCAGCTATGTTAGTGCAACTTCAACATATCATTGATTCACCACACAAAGCATTTGTGAACAAGTATCAAAAGATCTTAATGACTGTGATTATATAATAATAGTTCTAATCTTAATCTTGGAAATCAAAAATAATTAAATGAGAAATGCTGTTTTTTTGCTGGTGAATACTTAACACATTAAAACCATTTCCTAAAAGTTAAAACCAACCAATGACAGACTTTTATTGCTGTATAGAACTGCTCTGACTGATGCTTCATAGAATTTACAATATAATGTTAGTGGTCTTTCCTAGCACTTTGTCTTCAGTATCTAACAAACATGAATCTGCAGAGACTTGATGGCTCACTGGTCGTCTTTTCTTAATGAAGTTCTGTTTATTACGTTCTCTCAGGTGGCGTACACTTTGTTCCAGGACATGGGTCTGTTTGAGATTTTCAAAATCCCCATCCGGGAATTCATGACGTACTTTTGTGCTCTGGAGAATGGCTATCGTGATATCCCCTGTGAGAATATACATCTTGTTGAAGTTAAACTTGAAATTGTTTCAGTACTTCTTAAATTGGACCACACTTTTACGATTTAAAACAGAAAAGTGTTTCCAGTGAAGTCTTATGACTTATTTTACCTCAGATCACAACCGTGTCCACGCCACTGACGTCCTTCATGCAGTGTGGTATCTCACCTCCCGACCAATCCCAGGATTTCAGCAGATCCATAACGAGCATGTCACAGGAAGTGATACAGGTACATCTGTGCTCTCTCACAATCCTTTCCAAGGTGAAGTTAACAATCTAGATGGGTCGTACTGAGCTGTTAACGATCTATCGCCATTACGCCCTCACTTGATGCTATTAAGCTCAGGTTGTTTCAGGGGAAGTGTTCTTGTAATAGGCTGCTTTGGATAACTGAGAAAAAATAGTTGAACATTCCTGCATAGAGTCAGTGATGGACAGATTCGGGTTAGAACATCTGTATCCCTTTTCATGTCTCTAATTATATCTCACATACCTCTGATTCATCGGAAATAAATTAGAGTCCACCACTGCTGCCCGGTTTTGTGATTCCAGCCAGAGGCGCAAATGCTGTCCGATAAGAGATCCTCTATTGCGATTGAGATCTGATGGCGGCTGCTGGCTCAGCAGGTTCAGGGCTTATTTTAAGACTGCTGATGGCCCTTGTAATTTCTCAAATGGAGTTCACTCTGAGTCACTCTGCCGCTGTTCCATACAGCAGCCAGCTCTGGCAAGCAGAGGTGTTGAATCACACTGAGACCAGTGACTTCACTAGCTGGCACAGATTCAATATACGTGTATATTAAATATATATACACACACACACACACATATATATACACATATGTGCATATACAGATACACGCACACACACACACACACATATATTTATGTATTCTAAAACTTGAATTGGATGGAGGAGTATCATTTTTGAATTAGTCTTTTGTTACTTTGTTACTTTTTCTATATATATCATATCTGTAGCGTTTTCTCTGTCTGCTCTTTCATATATGTTAAAGCCAGACCGAAATTATTGATGGTTCATCTTGGACTAAACAGATTTTGCACCAATTCAAATGTTCTGTCGAATGACAATGTCTGTCCCTCTAATACCACCAGCATGTAGCAAATTATGGTTCATGGCTGGGACATCACAAGTGAATTGTAACCCTTTAATATGTCCTGCCCGAATTTCCTGTTTAAAGTAAAAGTGTCAACACAGAAAAGGATGAATGATTTCAACTGAATCTCAAATGGGGTCACCAAGTCTAAAAATAGCATTAACATAAAAAAACTTTGAAGTATTTGTCATACAAAAAAAGAACAATTTGTTTTTGAATAGGTTATAGTTCAGTTGTGTTCTATGATCAGGCCCTCAGTCGATACGTGGTACAAGCCACCTAGTGTGCTAGCACGTTATGTGCTAGTTGTGCAAGGCATCGTATTGATTTGTGAAATGTACTGTTACCTGGAAAGAACATGTAATAGTGTTTCATCACTGCTGTAACATGGAAGTGACTCTTTGTTTTAATTAGATTCGGACAGTGGAATCTCCCCAGGCAGGGTGGCATATGCCACATCCAAAAGCTCCTCATTCTCAGATGACAGTTACGGCTGCCTGGCTTGGAATGTCCCCGCGCTGGAGCTCATGGCACTATATGTAGCAGCTGCTATGCACGATTACGATCACCCTGGTCGCACAAATGCCTTTCTTGTAGCCACTAACGCTCCTCAGGTAAGTGGGACATGTTTTTTATTTGTTTTGCAGGTCGGTGTAACTTTTATTTTTATTGTGCATTAAAGTTTGAGAACTTTATAAAAGGAATATTTTACCCAAAAATTAAAATTCTGTAACTATTTACCTACCTTCATGTTTTTCGTAACCAATGAGATGTGACTTTATTTCCTCCGTGTAAAACAAAAGGAGAAATTCTGAAGAGGCTCTTGGTCACTGTTGTTCATGCAATTACAATGAAGGGATGATTCATACTCGTTATTCATTTGTTCACAAATCACATAAACACGCTGTCATGAACACACATGGACAGCGAGAGCAGATGTCAAGATGTCATTAATAATGTAAGCGCCTGCTGCATGGACGACTTACATTTAGAATAAATTTGATTTAAATATGGAATATGTAGCGTGAGTCAAATAATAGCCCCTTTTATGATAATTCTATGCTGTTTACCTCCTTTTTAACGCTTCAAAGCCTCTGTCCTCATTTGGTTTTATTATTTTAGAAAATCTTTCAAGAGGAGAAAAAATCTTTTAATCTTTTTTTAAAAAATCTTTTTTTAAAAAAATAAGAAAATTTATATGGTTTTGAACAACATACGGATCAGTAAATAATGACTTTTTTCATTTTTTAAAAAACAACAAAGATTATACAAAGCACTGACTCAGTTCTTATACTGTTGTGTTTAGTCAGGGCAGCCCATCATGTCAAGATCTGATTTTTGTCATCAGTGCATTGAATCCTTCTGCTTCACTCTCCTCCCTGTCTCCATCTTCACATATCCACACTCATTCACACAGGCGGTGTTATATAATGATCGTTCGGTTCTGGAGAACCACCATGCAGCTTCTGCCTGGAGCCTTTTTCTGTCCCAGCCTGAGTTCAACTTCCTTGGCAACTTGGACCACGTGGAGTTTAAGCGCTTTCGATTCCTTGTGATCGAGGCCATCCTCGCCACTGATCTGAAAAAGCACTTTGACTTCCTTGCAGAGTTTAATTCCAAGGTCAGTAGAGTAAATTGAGTTTTAAAGACCGGAAACTGTAAAAAAATATGTTTGTTTTTAATACAAGGGATGTTTTATGACATTCAAACACATTAACTGCATAAATACAAATGAGGTGCACTATTGTAGTGTGACCCTGCAGAACACTTTTTGTTACTGACGAGAACATCTGTGATTGATCTTCATCTTTCTCACAGGTTAATGATGTGAATAGTCCAGGCATCGACTGGACTAATGAAAATGACAGGTTGTTAGTGTGCCAAGTGTGCATTAAGCTGGCAGATATCAATGGGCCAGCCAAAGACCGCAGCCTTCACCTGAAATGGACAGAGGGTATCGTCAATGAGTTTTATGAGCAGGTAGCTTTTATTGGCTTTATTTAAGTAGACACCCTCACAGTTTAGTTGCACCATGTGATCAATATCTATTTTTGTGTCTCTTCCTGTACAGGGTGATGAGGAGGCCTCTCTAGGATTACCCATCAGCCCCTTCATGGACCGCTCTGCACCACAGTTAGCAAAGCTGCAGGAGTCTTTTATAACACACATTGTCGGGCCTCTTTGTAACTCGTATGATGCTGCTGGTCTGCTGCCAGGATACTGGATTGATGAGGAAGGCTCAGACGATGAAGAGGAAACGGAAGACATTGAAAGTGAAGATGAAGAGCTGGAGGAGGATCTTGAACCAAGTATTGATATATAAGCACAGTTGGCAGTGTTTAAAGTTCCTTTAAACTAGAGCTGTGCTCCAAAACCTACCTGCCTACATAGGCAGCAGCTTTCTAAGACAACATCCAAACCCACATGTAACCTATTAAGTGGTTGATCTGGAATGAGATACATAGACAGCAACTTTGCACACCACACAAATATTTCATTTCAGTAGTTTGATGTTAACATGTTGATACGCTAATGGTTCAGTACTCTAATATGCATACAAACACATAGCATACATAAATGCGGAAACTAATCTGTTTCTAATCACACAGCAATAACAGTTTGTTACTTTTTTTAATACTTTTTGGAATAAACGTACTTTAAAATACTTTACATATGTCAACCACATTTTTCAATAACTATTGTTCGCCTATGTAGGCAGCTTATGTGTTATGTGGCAGCTCAAGTGTTGGAACAGAGCGTGCAGTGGGTGTTTCATAACTAACTGAGTACTTTCTCTTACAGAGAGAAGAAAAGGTCGACGTCGATTGTTTTGCAACATCATGCAGCACTTAACAGAGAACCACAAGGTGTGGAAGAAGACCATTGAGGAAGAGGAGAAGGCCAAAGAGCTGGAGACACAGCAGCAGCAAGCCGAGAGCCCCGTCCTTCCTCCATCCGCGGCCTCCTCCGACGTTATTCAAGAGGAGGCCGAGGAGGAGGAGCGACAGTAGCAGGAGGAGTAAGGTCAAGAAATTAAGCTCAAAGAGGGGCTTAAAAAGTGAATTACCCCTCCCTCTTCTTCCCCTGAACACACACACACATTGACACCCAAAGGAAGACCCTGTTGGATCTTCCCACGCTGAAATTATTCACTGTGCCGACACTCTGAAACTAATGCAGTTCACATTGTGTTAAAAAAGGCCTTACTACTGTGAGAGGACCCTGAATGGGAACCCCACTCCTATGCACTTTCACCCCATAGAGAATCAGCTGAAAATAAACAGCTTTGAAGATGCAGAATTGTGTTGTGAGATTCAAACAAAAGACAGAAGAAGAAACAGGCAGGGGAGGATGCAGCAATGAATCGTGCCATCCGCGGTCACCTGACTGACGCTGCCGTGAACGTAGAGCTCTTAACTTTCCCTTAGGTACTTATAAAGTCAGACAAGACGCAGAAATGACTAGGAAAAAAAGACAATGACCTAATTGACACCCGTTACCAAAGCGAACAGTTCAATAACACAGAAAGACCGAGACTGAGGCTCAGTGACTGAGACTCAGGCTCAGTGTCAGGAAGCATAACTCAAAATGTGCCTGTCAGAACTTTTGTGTGTGTGTGTGTGTGTGTGTGTATGTGTGTGTGTGTGTGTGTATATATATATACATGCACATATATATACATATATATTGTATTTTTATTGTGGTCCAGATGTTGGACTATGTACGCTGCACTGTACCGTGCAGTCCCCAATTCATGCTGGCGACATAAAACACTGTATTACTAAACAGAGTCTCTAAGTGGAAATGCTGACATTTTGACTGAAAATAGCCTGACTTCTGCATCGTTTTGGATGCTTTTTATTCATGTATATGACTTTCCTGCAGTTTTTGTTTGCCTTTGTTATATGTACATTTTTTGTGTTTGTTTTCCATTTGTGGTGTTTTTCTTTCCTCTTAAGGAATGCTGAGTTGCCAATTTTCTCTGTCAAGTCCATCTGTGTTTAAAGGCATAGCAAATTGGACAGGAACGCTGTTCAAATGAAGGGACATTTCTCCTTTTTTACGTTTAAATAGATATATTTTTTCACGGTTACTCAGGATTCATGTGAAGGATCGATCCTTGTTTTGCGAAAATGTAATTCTGCAGTTTCAAAAAAACTTGCACGTTCAGAGTTCTTTTAGAGGTAAAAAAAAAGTTTCTATTTTTTGTATGAAGAACTTTCAAATTTAAATCAGTTCCAACAAAACGAGACGCTCTCTCAAAGTGCAGCGTACTGGAAATGAACCCCTGTCCTCATCTGCTGCTCCAGACCAGTATAGCCATGTTTGTTTATTCAAAGACCCCCTGATAAGAATTAGGATCCAGGACTGATAAAGAAAGAGATAAAGAAATGTTTGTTTGCGTTATCGTGCATGTCATAAACTGAACATTGCTTTAGGGTTACTTTATGTTTGACCTTATGCAAGCACACAGTCACATGCTTTTACCTCTAAGTAATTATTGCCAAACATATAATCTGGCCAGTGAATAAATTTAAAGTAATGTAGGGTTTCACCTCGAAAGCTGTACACTTTTTTTTTACTATATATTTTCATATTCTTCACCGTAAGGCAGGTTTAATACTAATAGTTCTATATTTTTTGTCTGAAGCAAGAACTCTAGGCATTCCACTAGAATATTTGAGAGGAGGTTGGGGAGGCGGAGACTAACTCTGTTTCTCTCTTCCTCCGTGCCTCACCTCGCCGAAACTCATTTTGTCTCTGTAGAAGAAAGTTCTCAAGTAGGCAGTGTAAATCAAGCTAGTATATTTAAGAGAAAAAGATATAAATGTGCACATTTTACTACCAAACAAGTGTTTAACCTCTGCACAGAAAGAATACTTGCATATATATAAATATATATTATATTATATATTTTTTAATTAATCAGCAATGCGTCTGTTTTCTACATACAGCTGACATATATTGTACATTGAGAACATGTAAGTATCATCTTGTTTCAGGAGTTTTTAAAAATCTAATGCTATTTACAGATGTGGATGTGTTTGGGTGTTGTGTTTATCAGTTTGTTTATGTTTGAATTTTTGTTTTTCTTTTTGGGTGCACTATCTTTGTGTTCTTACTCATAACCACTCTTTGCCGCAAGCCCCTTATTTCTGAAGTTTGTTGTTGTGAACCACAAGCTTGTAACGGCGATGCCGGATCCCGATCTCTCTCCCCCCGTGTGGGTTTGTTCATCAGTCACTTTTTGGCCTGTGCTCAGGGTGCGTTCTGTGTTGGGGGCTTGTGTGCACCCAAAGCAGTTTGCGGTGCTCTCTCTCTCTCTCTCTCTCTCTCTGTCCAGAGTGTGTTCATCATTTCTAGGATCCAGGACTCCAACGTCATCCACCCCTCCTTACTGAGCTCACCCCAACTGCCCCTAAACACACACTCGGAACGTCATTCAGGTTGTGAAGGAGGATAACGGCAGATCAGAGTCACAACGCCCTCACCCCCTCGTGTTGACCACTCGCTCAGTCATCAAAGCGGACTGTGGTATCTCACTTTGGGGGGTTCAGTGGATCACAGTGACCTCTGATGTTCTTGTCATCAGTACCTGTATGATGGCATTCAACCTTTTTATGTAGCATTTAGATAGCAATGTCTGATGTAACCATTCAGCATCTTCAGGGTTCTGGGGGAGAACTGTCTTTTTTGTTATTATTTATAGCTGTCATAAAAGCACCATCCCTGAATAATAGTTCCTCTCTCTTAATTGATTTCTGTCTGTCTGTGTCATGTTATTGGTCTGGAGTTTTTGTATTCGGCAGATATGTACCTGTTTTAAGTACTTTGGAACTTAAAAGATGCACATTACATAATCAATTTTCAAGAATTAAAACTTAAAACCAAATTTCCATGCATTACTAGTTAAAGGTTTAAATGACTTTATTAGGATTTTGTTTACAATGTAGCTATTTATTTTATGATCACCCTTTGCTCTCAGTCAACTTCATGGATTTTTTAAAGTATTGAGTTCCCATGTACGCGAATACTTGCTTTCCTGTAAAAGCCAGTCCAACACATCCATTAAAAAAAGCATTTGGAATAAAATCAAAACGTCAAGATCATGAAACATTAATTCAATCCAACATGCTCAACTGTTTTGTCTGGTAGTGTATATGTAGTGTTATTCACACCCAGAGGACAACTTGGTGTTGAAGATGACCTTTCACCTATAAAAAAAGGTCCAGATACAGAATGTCTTTAACATTTTCTTGTTTTGACGTTATCTGAGTGAGCTACTGAGCATCATGTAGTTGCATGTGGCTGTTTATTTTTGTGGTGTTCACAGATGAAAGCCCAGACATTCTCTTGAGGGGACATGCCTGTAAGATGACAGTCAACAGACGATGAGTCCCCAAGTGTAGGTCATATGAAAGGCCAGCTTTATCTCTTCCGATGACAGCATCACTGTGACAAGCTACCCAAAGCAACAACACGCCAAACCGTCACTCAGTTTTAATTGAGTTTTCTGTCAAGTGGAGTTTGTTGCACAATTGGTGCCTATAAACAACAAAGATTGTGGAAAGAAATGTTTTTTGCCTGGGTGTTATGGTACTGCAGTGGTGGGAAAAAATGAGAAATTGTTAAAAAAAAAAGTTAATAACTTATCACAATAAGCAAACGATTGCAAACCGTTCATTTTGAAAAGCTGAATGGTTGATGTACACTTCAGTTTTTGCAGTCTCAGTAAATTTATTTACAGTATACCTGTTCCTGTTTAGTTTATATGTTGTATAAATTGCCTTCAAAAAAATTCCAGCAAAGTGAGTTTTTTTATGACAGGAAGACTAAACCCAACTCCCAAAGCCTTAGGGATCATATAAAGACATATATATAAAGTACATTTTTGCATGTGTGTTTATTTATACTGATACTCTGTAAAAGGTACCTTTAGGTTTTCATGTTTTATTGTCTTGTTTCTGCACAGAAACAAGTTAAAAACAAAAATGATATTGTACTACTGTATAAAATAATAATATTGTCCTTTTGATGATAGCACCATTTTCTTCCACAGAAATATGACAAGGCACAAGTTTCTTGCTAAACTTTCTACTGAGAGGACAGGGCCATTGTCAGTTCAGTGCTTATATAGGGCATTAAACCAATGGGAGTCATAAGTGTTCCAAAATGTTCTGGGAAAGGCAGCTGGCGTCCTTTCAGTTAACTCCAGAAATAGAGGAATTCAAGGAATGTTGAAAACGACAGGCCTCCAAACTGTTATAGAGTTGAACCCTGTCAATTATTGACATAATACCTCATCTCATATTGACAGACACAATGTTCTGTTCGCCACACATTGCACGTCTTCCAATTCAAGTTATGAAAGATGCATGCTACACTACACTATCTCGCTGCTGCCATGTACGCTGCAGCTCGGTACACACGTGCTCTGACTCTTCTCTCCATACCATGTGTTCTTTAACAGTACTCTTATCACGCTCAGACTGGCTTCTGTGAAACTATGGAGGACACATTCTGAGAATTTAACGAGTCAGTACCAGAGGTCAGTATTCCCTGCTGAAAACCTAATGGAATTTAAGACAGGGAATTTTGTGCTTCTAAGTAGGCTCCCCAGAGGTGAGTGCATGTGTGCCAGAGGGCTGGTGGGGGTAGTTTTACTGCTGTCTCCTGACAGCACATATGGAGTATGGCCGAGGCTGCAGAGTCATGCCTAGTTTTGGGGTGAGACTTGGAACAAAGCCTTCAGGGAACTGAAGGTTGAATCTTTGAAGCAACGTGATGAAGAATAAGAACATCTCCAACCTGGCCAGCTGCTCACCAAGACAGTGACGTTTGCCTAGGGACCATTAAAACATTGAGATCAAAATATGAAATGACAAGTCTAAATGGCAGATTTAACATATGAAATGCTGATGTTGCATTTTCGAAAAATCCTTTACAATGTTACAATGACCTACCTATTGAGAAGGGAAGAAATGCCTCACGCCTAACAAATTTGCCTTTATTATCAAGGAACCTCTCAGGGCAGAAGATGGACGGGTCACTCCAATACTTTTCATCAAAATGCACTGAGTATAGGTTAGTGATGACCATGGTGCCCTTGGGGATAGTATATTCACGCACAACTGCATCTTGAGAGGTAGCACGGAAGATACCCAGTGGGACAATATTGCAAAAGCGCAGGACTTCATGCAGCACCGCTTCCACGTAGGGCATCCTCTGCCTGTCTTCCAAAGAAGGTGGCCTACCATTCAGGACAAAATCAATCTCCCTTTGGACCTTTTCTGCACATAACAGGATTAGTGATTTCATGTTCATAGGTCAATAACGAGTAAAAATAACCATTGCATTTAATGGGAACCAACCTTGAACCTTGGGATATAGAGCCATGTACAGCATTGCCCAGCGTAGACAATTTGTTGTGGTCTCTGTGCCCGCAATGATGAGTTCTCCAACAGAGAAAATAAGATTGTCTTGAGAAAAAGATGTAGCCATATCAGGGGTGCTCCGCTCCACCTCATCCAAGTAGGCATCAATGTAATGTCGTGGTGACTGGATAACCCTGTCTTGTGAAAAGCGGTTGATGATTTGCAGAAGGAAGTCATATACCTCTGCGGCATTGCGAAAGAGCTTTTGGTGCTTCCCAAAGGGCAGGTACTCCATCCAGGGGAAGGCATTGTACATGAAGGCCCAACCACTGGCTGCCAGCTCCACGTTCTCACTGAAGATTTCAATCATATGCTGAAAATCGCCATCATCGTACGTGAAACGCTGCCCAAAGATAATGTGGTTGGTAATGTTGGATACAGCATTGGTGACAAGATGTTTGGGGTTAAATGGTTTTCCCTTGTGGTTGTCAATGGCATCTAAAAAAAACAGGCACTCCTCGGAAATCCTCTCAAACATCCGCTGTCCGCTGCCAAAGTAGCGGAAGCAATTCACAGCTAGTTTGTGGTGTTCAATCCAACCGCGACCATATTTGCAGTTCAGAAGTCCTAAACAGTAAATAAACATTTACATTATTTAAATATGGAAACAAAGATGGAAACTGTTTATTCAATGATAAACTCTCTGTATGCTTAAAGATTATTGGTTAAACAATCATAGTCTCTTGGCTTTAACCCAAAATTACAAGAATTGCAATACTGATAATCAGTTAACTTTGTTTGACTGTTCTGTGTTCTCTAGTAATTTCCCCAACTGGGACTTCTTCTCTGAGTTTTTCTCTGAATCACTGACAGATGACTGTGCTTAAAGGGGTAGTTCACACAAAAATCTATAATCATTCCTCACCCTCTTTTTCCATGTGCTGTTTTTCTATGGAAAATTTATTATTTGACAATGTGTGTGCTCCAAGTCTTTGTATCTATTTATTAGCATTGTGTCTTGAACAGATAAAGAAAATGTTATTTACGCAAAAATTCCACTTCCACTTCATTCAAACTGGCACAATATTGGTGAAAATTGGCGTCAATGATGTCACGTGACGAGTGTTTAAGTGCTATTTTTTTTAACTAAATGTGTGAATGAGATCTTAGATTTCCAATGACAGAAAATGAGTCTTCATGCATGTTATATAAGACTCACAAGTCACATGGATTGTTTTTATGATCCTTCTTGAGTTTGACAGACATGGTCATTATGTTGTTGCATGAAAAAGAGCTAGATGAAGATTTTTCAGAACTCCTTTTGGTTAGGAACATTATGAAAGTGAGTACATGATGACAGAATTATTCATTAGAAGTGAACTATTCCTTTCCTCTCTAATGCATTTTACAGTGAACTATTCTTGGAAGATACTACAATACATTATTCCATAAGGAACCACTTACCTCCCATTTTGGTCATCTTCTGAAATAAAGGGAGGGATGGTCGGTCTGCAAAAACCTCACTCTGGTAATACAGGCACTCTTTAATGGCATCATACCCATTTAGAATAACAGTTGAGATTCCTCCCAAGTCGAGACTAAAAATCTGGATGTAAATAGTAACATTCATTTATCCAGCCTCTCTGCCAAACATTTCTACTAATGAACAGAGTATAATTAGAGGGCTACATTCCCACTCATGGCTACAGTGAGGAAATGAATGAGGCACGCTGACTCAGCATGTCTTGAGTGCAGCAGCGCTTTGCCAAAAACGCAACGCTAAATGCAGTGCTCTTTTGTTCTTTTTTAAACACCCCACCTCTGCTGCTAGGGACGCGACGCGACAAACGGAAAACGGTCCGCTTAAAACCAGCGAAGTTGTTCAGACTGTGTCTATTATAATGCAGATTACTTTTATTGATTAGAATCGAATCGTTCTCATTCTGGTGCGTCGCGCCCCTTGCAGATAGAAGTCATTCATACATTATGCATTAAAAGTTTGATCGTAATGGCTATTCCAGTGGCACCTTTGACATTGTTACGTGTCACATCAAAAATACTTTAAAGCTCAGTAACACTGCAAGGATATCACAAAAAAGTCAAGGCAAAAGTGTTTGACAAGTGTTATCTTTGTATGCACTACATTATCTGCGCTTGTAACTATATATAACGTGCGATATGAAAGATTATATGAAGAGAGGACTGCGAGTGGTGTCATCCGTACCTGTCCGTGGATCTCACTCTGCCTCTTCATGTAGACGTGAGGCTCTGTGGCTAGGGACAGTATATTCCCTATCATGGGTAAAGGTGTCGGTCCGGGGGGAAACCCTCGGGGTCTCCGCTGCTTTAAGAGCTGGCGAATCACCAGCAAAACGAAGAGTGTCGTAAGCAAACTGCATAAGCAAAGGAGAGTTTGCTCCCAAGACACAGAGAACAGAGATTTCTCCCGATACATATTAACAGATGCCATTTTAACACTCGGGGATAATCTATGCTTTGTGAAAAGTTTCCACCTCCCCGTTCTCTGTCAGAGAGAGGACTAGGAGATCATCTTGCACATGTTGCTTTATATCCCCCGCCTCTGAAGGACTAACATTGGCTAGACGGGAGGATCGTTTCGATTAACTCGCTTTGCGAGTAATGGGAGATAAGGTCGGAACTATTGTTCACGAGTACTCGAGCTGATTTCTTCTAATTGCCACTGGCAGTAAAATTTGGGTCTTTTTCGCAAAGGGTCTTCTTCAGTAACTTACATCCATACAAGCCAAAAACACGTTGCAGTGTAAAATTTTACTTTGAACTGAAAAGAGTCACTTACAACATTCTCTAATGTAAATTAGGTCGAAGTTCTAAATTTTTTTGAGAGTTTGAAAAAGCCAAGAAACATTTAAAAAGAACAGTTCAAACCATTACATTTTCTATATTTCATGCAGCTCAGTGTTCTTTACATATATTATGTTTTGCAAATAAGTTTTGGGGTTAGATGCTTGTGTTGCTCTGCAGGATTTGTGCTATGAACTTTGACCTTATGATCTGAAACTCCCCCCCACCATTGCCTCAAAAAGGAGCAGCATTCCTGTCTGTTATTTTAACCAAGCAGTGAGACCTCCAAGTTCTCAACACAATTATATCTGTTTTTATATGACCTCATCCAGCTCATTTAATTAGCCTGTATTAATTGTAATTTTTTAAAATCATATTTACTGTAAGCATTGCTAAATAAAATTTATTATTATTATTCTGCATTACTTAAAAGCCCATTCACAAAGTATATTATTAATAGTTCTAGTATATGTTAATAATTATAGTATATTATTTTATATCAACAAAGAGGGGCCTGAAGTATCAAGGGACTGAGCACTGCAGTTATCTTTAAATGTTTATCTTTACCTCAGTTTGTGCCTACAGAGTGACATAAACCTTTTATCTTAACTGCAACCTATAAAAATTGCATGAGCTTGTTTTTATAAATGGTATTGTGGGAAATGCTGTCTTGAGAGAATATAGTTTTGAAGAGGGAAACAAAACAGATGTTTTTTTATAATGAGTACTGAGCCAACCTCTTCATTTCTTTCTACTTTTAATGGTTATGGGAATGAAGTATACTGGTTTTAACTGTAAGTAATCACATTCTAATCTTACCATAAATTAGACAATATACATATGTCAAAAGATGGCATAGTTTTCACAGCAGTAGTTATACTCCAAAATGATGATTCCATAGTGTCCTTATTATCTACTGAGTGTTCTACCAAGACGTTCTGTTTTTTTATGGACCAATAAATCCAACATTTTTAGAGGATTTTGTTAAAAGATTTCAGTGTTTGTGATATAATGAGGAGATCTACAACATTCAATACATACTCCCATGAGAAACACATTATATTACGGATCTGGTAGCAGAGGAAAAATCAGTCAGCATAGATTAATCAATAAAAGTATGTGAGACCTCACAGGAGCAACGGCACATTATAAAAGTATTACTTTACTGTGATCCCATCGAAAGATGAGGTAATGGAGGCTACCTTGTTTCAGAAATGGCTTTTCATGCACAGTGCGTTTCGCCTTGATGTTGCACATAAGCAGTTTTGAATGGAGCCAGCTCATAGCCGTCAGAGGTACCTCAGTAAGTCTTTTTGTTAGTTCTTGGTGACTTGGTAGCAAGCCAGTCCAAGTCAGATGATGCCATCGTTTTTTAATGTTGTCTAAATAAAAGCACGGTTTGTGATCAGTAAAGCACACAGACAAGATTACAATGAAATCTAACTTGCTACTGAGGTGATGGATGAGCAACACTCAGTGATTAAATCTCATTTCCTTAATGTCTAAGGATGAACTGCACTGGCTCCTCACTGACCATTTAGTGCTACTTTGTGTCTCTGAGAGGGTTATGAATTGTGTTTAGTTTTCCTCTCAGAGCCATTACAAATCTCACTTAATCCCTGTTCCGCTGCATGTGCAGGTGTTCAAACAGCCAATGCCATCCAGGAGAGCTACAGACATTTGATTGAGTTTGATGTTTCCTGCTCCCTGATAGCAGCTGCAGTCACTGATGTCATCCTCTCTGCATGAATTTACGTTTGAAATCATGAAGTCTTTCCGTCTTGAAGTTTTGAAGTATGTCCCAGAAATGTTTACAGGCAGATGAACATAGAAACAAACGTAATAATCTGAAAGGGCATCATTCTCCGCTTTGAAGCAAAACGATTATCTGTCTTTTGAAATAACTTACACAAGGCTGGGTGGAGTGTGATGTTAAAGCATGACCAAATTTGAAAGGTTATGGTATTGACGCAAAAGTTTCATGCAGGAAATAAAAAACTTTTCCAGCGTACTTTGTTTGCTTGCCCACCAATCTATGGACATGGTAAGTCTCAGCAAAGTGTTCCTCTATCAGAAATGACTCTTCATTAGATGCAAGGAGTCCATCACACGCACAAGTGTGGTTTGCGTCTATAGTGGAGCTGAGTGGGGGTCCCTAGTCCTGTCACATCGCCCAGATTTACTGATTCTGTCATTGGCGCGGCTTCGGGTTCGATAACACTAAAAGGCTCATCCAGACTAATGGGGTTCCTATGTGACGCAAACACAGTCTCTCGGAGGAGATGGTTTATTAGGCCTTAGCCAATAAAGAAGAGAAGTCAGATGATGCCTCAAGACAAAGAGTTCAGTAATTGGGACTGGGATAGAAGGCTTGTTATTGTCACAACCTCTTTGATTTGGACAAAGGGTCACATCATCACAGAAAACCAAATAAGGAAAAGAGCAATGTTGCAATTGATCATGCACATTATTTCAGGGTACACAATGAATATGGTATTTGAACATGTTCCCAGCTTTAAATTATAACTGTAAGATCACCCATCTGCATTTGACTAGCACATAATTTGAAACTGATTCATGAAAATGTCACACATAAGCGACATCACCCTTGTAGTTTTCCCTCCTAATTTCTGGTGCTTGTTTTAGTCATTATATTTTCATGTTACCAGTTTGTGTGTATGCTCCAGTCCTCCTGTTTCCTGGACCGCTGTCTTCAATATAATTAAAAAATATATTATTCAAACACCTTACAATGTCTCAATAGTTCATACATAGATGGAAAAGATTGATAGACACAGAGACAGACCGACAGATGTATAGCTTATAACATAATTTATTATAAGTATTATATTATTTTGGTTATAAGTATTATTTTGGTTTATTTTGGTTCGAGAATCATTACTACAGTGAAAAGATTCCAGACTTTCTTTAAAGAGTTTCCACTGATAGATGAGAGCCGTACTATTTAAATTTTGTTCCCAACAATATTGAATTTTGCTGATCACTGGTGAATTTTTGTGAATGGAGCAGTTTGTGATTGAGGAATGACGTCATTGGTGTGACACACTCTTTATCATTTTCCAGAATGCAAGAACAATCTGATTGGTTGGATGAGATAGCAGAGAGCTCTGGTTGGCTGTCAGAGAGTCATTAAACACCCACACTGTCAATAGTGAGACTCACATGGTGGGTATATAGGCAGGTGTATTTTAGCTTGATTCAACAGACTCAAAATTTCATCAAGTTGATATATCCCCTCTATTTTGAGACAACTCTTTTCTACTGTCTATCTGCTGCACGAAGCCTAACATCTTAAGGTAAGTGAAACCTATTTATGACCGATGTGCCATACTTTTTTTCAAATCTCAGTATGTTATGCATGTGTGAAATTATATTAAAGGAAGCACCTTATACATGACTTTTTAGTCTATAGTTGTACAGAAAGTCATGCGCTATGGATTTTTCAAGGAGAATTGGACAGCTCCTCAGTCCTGGCTATGGGTGCAGAGATAGCAGCTCATTATACTAATGCACAGGATCCTGCTGGAAGGGAAATCAGGAGACTAATATCTTTAATGCTGCAGTAAGAGTATGGCAGTAGATGTCTGCACCAACCAAACTCTCATTCTCTAATCGCAAACCAGAGAACAAGAATGTGCAGAGAACATGTGCTTTCAAAAATATTAACTTTAGTTTGTTTTTTATTTTGCATGTTTAACTGGTGTGAGGGTGACATTGATGGGACATTGAGGCAAACAACTGGTAGACAGTGGAAAAACAAAACTAAATTCACTGGGAAGAGCACTGACAATAAAATGCATCTTTAAATTTTTCATGAAAATTGCTCCATGACATTTAAAAATGTCCTTTTGTCAGACTGGACAGAATCTAATCTAATGGCAGCATGTCTCGCTACAGGGGGACCATGGTTATGTTGAAGATCTCCGCTTTTCTTGTTGCCTACGCTCTGATTATTTGCCAGATGTACAGCTCTAACGCAGCTCCTGCCAGGTGAGGTTTTAAAAGAAAGTGATTTCTGATTGATAGTGTAATGATCACAAAGTATTTCATTTTAAATGCGATAATTCTGTAAATCAGCAAAAATCTATGTCAGTGAAATACAAGTAATTGAAATTGGGGCTTTGTTCAAGTCATTTGGACAGAGGCTATAGAGCATATGTTTTCATTAGAGGTTGCGGCATCATGGACTATCAGTCTTTTGATTACATCAGATGAATCCTGGCCAAACCCACTCTGCTTACGACAGTATTGATCGGCGATAAATCTTAACTTGGCAACGGGACAGCCTTTAAGTGCCACACTCTTAGCAGATTGTTTTGATTATGTTTAGGATTTGTGTAGCAAGCAAAAAGTGCTTTTGTCATAGAAAAAAATAAGAACCATTTATGTAGTTGTTCAGGAAGACAAAATAATAATCTTAAGATGCTGGGTTGTTTCAGGCCTGCACTGGAATCCACGCAAGATCGAACTACACTTACTGACTATGAAGCAAGACGACTGCTTAATGCAATTGTCAAAGAATTTGTGCAAATGACTGCGGAGGACATGGAACAACAAGCTACTGAGGAAAACAGGTAAAGGAAACACATCGATCCTCTTTTACCGTAAATTAAAAAAAAATGCAACCTGTTTAATTATTCAGCGAGTATGCACTGATGTGTTTCTTTCACATTCAAGAAAATAAGCCAACATGAGCGCAATACCTCATTAATGTCAAGCGTTCTTATACTTGTTTATACGACAGGTATGTGACGCATTTCTTTAGATAGGGATTCATTTGGGGATTTATGCTGTAGAGTTCTCTGCCAAGCTTACTCTCTGCATGAAACATTATTTATCCCTTCCAATGTATGAGAGACTGACCATTTGTAAATGTCTGTTTGCTCTTAATGCATGAGAATGAGTTTATCAAATAGCATGGACAGAAGCATGATCTATAAACATGTGACCAGAAATGCCTGCATCATATTCTCAGTGCTGCGAGCGCCATCAAAGTAAAGAAAACAAAACGTGATTCAGAAACTGTATTATTGAAGCATGATTTGTTTAATGGGACATATTAGCATAAGTGTAACATGCGAGGAAGCATGTCAACATGCATCCTGTCATTTGTCTCTTTTCTGTATGTGAATGCAATGAATGCTGATGCATGCCTACATCTCTATGAGTTTTTCTGCATGTGGTCTCTTTCCTCACAGCTTGGGTAGACCCGTGTCCAAGCGCTGCTCCAGCCTCAGCACCTGTGTGCTGGGGAAACTGTCGCAGGAGCTGCACAAACTGCAGACCTATCCACGCACCAATGTAGGAGCGGGTACACCGGGCAAGAAGCGCAGCCTGGAAGACAGTGATGTGTTTGGTGGATATGGAGAGGCAATCAATCGCATCTAATCAGCAACGGCTGCGTCCCCATGCTTGGCCCTGATATGCGAGTGCATGCGGAAGTTTGCTTGCCTGATTGACTTGAAAGAACATTTTTTTCTACTTTCTTTGGCAGAGTAACAAATCAGACAGACTCTGTTGCACTAATTTCATATAGTCACTGGATCTATTTAGGTTATATAAATGATTCACGAATCTGGGAGCTCTCATTGGTAGATAGTGGATAACAGCAAGCTTTTTTTAACCCACAGTAAAAGTTCTGTCTTATTTGATTTAATTTAGCTCCTGATCTAATAAAGATATTTTTAGAATTATATTTTTGCCTATTGTTTGTTTGAAGTTTAGAACTATATGTCTATTTTTCAGTCTGACATAATAAATGTAATTCATCTTAAATCAATATTTCGGTAAGGAATATTCCGCTGCCATTTTGCTTAGCTGTTGAATGTAAGTGAATATATTAAATAACTGTATATTGAAAAAGTTATTAAATTGTAAAACCAATTATTTTTACAGCAAACTACATATATGAATGTAAACTATAACATGATTATGCTTTGTTCAATATGAATTTTTTAATTTCTGATCACTTTTTACCCCTCCTAGTGTTACGACGCAGAAGAGAGCTTGTAACACAGCCACATGCGTGACCCATCGTCTGGCAGATTTCCTAAGCCGCTCCGGGGGAATCGGAAGCAACAAATTTGTCCCCACTAATGTGGGCTCCCAGGCGTTCGGCAGACGAAGGAGGCTCAGTCAGGAGTAGACCGCCGAACAGACA
Organism: Ambastaia sidthimunki; assembly: GCA_036877625.1. NCBI lineage: Eukaryota > Metazoa > Chordata > Actinopteri > Cypriniformes > Botiidae > Ambastaia > Ambastaia sidthimunki. Next base: position 21,682 of record JAZGTK010004108.1, read on the forward strand.
TTCTGGATACGGTGTGTGAACAGTATTCTGAATAGCTCAGACACCTTTTCAGATGTCAGCTTCACTTCATTATTTTAATGTGAACATTAATCAAGATAAAACATTGCACGGCCCTAACAGTTACACAACTGGATTGATACTCTTATGACAGAATTACATTAAAATGATGTAGCTGTCACAGAATATGATCATATTAATGTGCATGATAATAAAATGATATGATTATAGATGTGATCATTATACCGAGGCGAGCCATGATGAATGTTGCTACTGTGATATACAATGACAATAACATTCATAATAACATATATTTTGACAGGTCACCAGTCTACACATCCACAATTCTTCTTTGGTCGCAGTCAATTAAAGAGAAACTGTCATGTCCACATTTAGAACCCTGGAAACGGAAACGCCTCACCATCATCAAATTCCTGCAAATTCCAGTTGATAGCACCAATTGTTTCCATCCAGCCAGACATTATAACTGCTTATTTATTTGCTCTTCAACAAAGCAACAAAAACTTAAAAAAGAAAAGAGAGGTGATCAGTAACCATAATCATTTTTCTACTCATTGGGATGTAAGGAAGTGTATTGCTTCATTCTCTCCTCTCTGCAGAGAGCACATTCAGTTAGTATGTACAGTCTGGTTTGGCCCATGTTCCTCTGATGTGTCTCAGCACATTACAATATTTTGGGGGTAATATTAAAGCAGTGCCTCATAAAAAGGCTTCCCTGAATATGGACGTGTCTTGTGCCTTGATGTAACACACTTTACATGCCGCTGTTGTACAGTATGTTTGAATTGAAGGAGGGAGGGACTACCACTGAATTTCAAACTGTAACAATTGTGAATTTGAGCAAGATTAAAATGTATTTTAGATACATAAGGTTTGGGGTACTGGATTTATTGACTGACTGGTTAATTGATCTGACTAGTATTACACAAGCCCATCCCCCATCACATTTTGATGCATTTTTGATACAATCAGAATTAAACAATGACCTGACATACAAAAATATTCTACAGTTGTGAGTGTCAAGTTGTTCAAAATATATATTTAACAGCTCAGAATATCAAATAATATCAAGAAATTCTATGCTGATTTATCATATAAATGACGAAAATAAAAAATGCCTCCCGTTCAAAATATAGAAATGACTAACTATAAGGTTTATAGGTATAGATATAAATAGATCAGATATAGATTGTCTATATTATTCCATATAGATCCAAGAAAGCATAAGTAAAAAACAAAATGGACTAATCTGGCATAAATTTGATGGAAACTTCGTAGCATCCAAGCAAATGCACAAAAGGAAAGCTTTATCAAAATGTTTTATTTTGCTACATTTATAACGGTAGAAATCTATTTAAGGTACGAGGCTTTGCATCATTGCATTTGTTTTCTGTCTCACATACACAACACTGTATGCTTGATTTGTTCTTATTGGGTCCTCTGAGTATATTACTGACAGCAGCCATTCTGTACAAACCCCTCTGGGAGCTGTTTGTCGTGATACTGTTTTTCAGTGGCTAATTGTCAAGCTGGTCTTTAACTCCCAACAGTTACAGCCCATGGGAACTTGTTTATGGTCAAATCAATTTTCTAAAATACAAGTAAAACAGTCTTTTTGGTGTAATTTAGATGCAGCACAGAGACACATTATGCCTTATTAGGGTGAATAAATCCTTATTTTCACTGATGCCACTGGGATAGTACGAAACCTGTATTTGATTTTGTAAGTGGGAGACCGTTTTAAATAATGCACGTTTTGTCTTTTCCTGCAATTTAATCATGAATGACTAAAAACCTTTAATATATTTAATAAAGCAATAAGATTTTATGGCTTCTAAATGAGAATAAAAAGCAAAACCAAAAAGATTCATTTTCATTCATATAATACCATAAATGGGACGAATTCTAATCACTAAAACCACTCATCCAAGTTTCCCATCACAACCTTCTCAACAATTCTGATGGCATTTTACCAAGTGCTTTCTTGTGTCCTCACACAGTTCAAATGGACCCCATCCAGTTAGATGCTTTGTTAATTAACCTCGATGCCCTCATAGTAGTAGTGAGCCATTTCATATTGCAGTCCCCCCGCCCAACCGCCCCACTGCTCTCTGCTAATAAGTAAAGATTGTAAGTTCTTGTGTCACTGAGAGGCAGGGTCTATAAGAGCCAGCCAGTCAATTAATCTTTATCTCCAAACCTTTACAATATATTACCCTATTACTGTACAAATTTAATCATAATCATATTTTATAGCTTTCGTCTTCTGTTCTAGCAAAAACAAACATAACAATTGCCATGTGGAAAATGTAAGAACTGCCAATTTACAGCCCCTGCCATTGTACAAGTACTGAAATAAATTCTTCTTATTGCTTGGATGAATTAATTACATAATCTATTTTGGGAGTGTTTAAGTAGACAATAAAACAAAGCTCTGCAGGTATTTGCTAATTGAGCTGCATAATTGAACAGGTGAAAGCGTGATGATTTTGCCATAGAAAGATATCATTAACTAAATGGATTACAAGCCTCTGACGCTGTACATCCAACTTAAAAGAAATGGAATGATCTCAATGAAATACATCAACACATGGAGCTAAATAAAGCAGCCTCTGCTGTACAGTCTGGATTAGTAAGTGTATGGCAGGCAGCCAATGAATTCACCTATGACAGATTCTATTTAAACATGCCGGCTAAAATGCTAAGCAATCTAAAATTGCAAGGGTGCATTTCTAGAATGAAGTGGGGAGGAACGCTTCAGCAGCCAATCCAATAATAATCTGTTTAAAAGTGTCTGTCAAAACAATTCCACATGCATTACGTGACATACTCAGATAGCAAAATAACTATCAATATGTTTTATAATAACATGCTAAAAGGTTTTACATTATTATTAATGGGGATGTAGAAAAATATTCAGTTTTTTTTCAACATTCAACAAGAACTAAATTGCTCCTGGACGATTTCAAATAAATCATGTTCATAAGGGAGAGCTGTATGGGCGGCTCTGTGTGTTGTCACTGCTCAATGTGCTTTACTGTAAGAAGCAATTGCTTTGATTGAAGGCAAAGTGACGCACATCCACTAATGAGATCAATGGCAGAATATAAAAAATATGATATTTAGCAAAGCCTCTCACCCTGAGTGGAACAAGAAAAGCCCAAAGAAAAAACAATCATATTCTTTCCACATCACTCTACTGGACTCTGTTTATAGAAGATGAAATGGCCATTTTGGCCCCAAACCAGGTAAAAGATGGTTGTCTGTATTCTCAGAAGAAGTCTTGTTCTACGCAGCTTGGTCAATTCAAATTAATACCCTGCGTCAAATAAATAATGTCTTTCTTTGACGAATGGAAGAGAACACAAACTGACAACATTCTGACAAACATAATCATCACATCCGTGTTTTGATGATAAATTTGTTTTGTTGCATGCTGGGATTAAAGAGACAAAAGTATAAACTGTACAACCTGTAGGCTAGTGCAAATTAATTATAAAATTTATTTCTTTTTTAATGGAAGAACTGTTCCGGATAGTGAAGGAAAAGCAGCCAGCTGTTTAAAAAGTATTCCGGGTGGAAACCTCCTGAAGCTGCTTGAGAGAATGTGGTGCCTACAGTACACAAGTGAAAATAAAAGATAGTGTTGATTTACCCTACATGCTTCCATAAGTGTTATTTCCAA
>JAZGTK010004109.1:0-25383 GCA_036877625.1 Ambastaia sidthimunki
AACACAAGTACTGATAAAAATAAAAATGTATACCTTGAATGCACTGTAAGTCACTTTGGATAAAAGTGTCTGCCAAATGAATAAATGTAATATCATTGAATAAGTGAATAATACTAATAACTATTGTTTGTTTCCACTTTTTGACCATGATTTGAGATGTTTCATTTCTCCCGAGACTCCCAAGGATCGTTTCCTTGCTTTTCCAGGTTTATATTTTTTCTCTTTCGTTGCCGTTCTGCCATAACCAAAGCAGCCACCACAGTGACCATCACAGTTCCAGTTATGACCAGGACAGTGGCTGTTTCTGCTACACATAACTGACTATCCATAAAACCCAAAACCGCCCCAGCCAATAAGTGAGGTGCATGGCATGTGATGTTCCAGTAATCGTCCACATGAAGATGCCGGACGTGTAATATCTTACTGAAGACACGGTGCAATTCGCAGTCACACATCCAGGGGTTCTCTGAAAGTTGCAAATGAGTGCTGGGTGTCTTAAGGTTTACAAATGTCTTGAATTTAAGGCTTCTCAACTGATTGGCCTCTAAGTTCAAAACAGTGAGGGTCTGTAGTGGGGCCAAAGCTTCTGTCTCAATCTTAGAAATATTGTTGTGGCTCAAGAGAAGAACTCCAAGTTCCCGTTGCATGCTCAATAATCCTCCTTGGAGAACCATCAACTGATTCCATGCCAGATTAAGCTGCCTTAGCATGGTAAGTCCACGAAACGCTCCAACCCAGATAACTTGAATTTGGTTGTGACTGAGATCTAACTTTTCCAGACATTCTAAGTTCTGTAAGGAGTGGGTCTCAAGACGCTCCAAGGCATTGTGGGAGAGCCTGAGATCTTTAAGGGAGGTCAACCCTTCAGAAAAATCAGGAGGAAGCTCATGGAGCTCATTATAAGCCAGGTCCAATTTTTCCAAAAATGTCAGAGAAGAAAGAGCCTAATACATAACAAAAACAGCACATTTTCAGCTAATGGTTCACTTTTGTGTTGAAATGTAAACACAAAAGATATAGTATTACCAATTCTATTACTTTTATATAACATTTTCAAAAATCTGTAAAACATAATTTAATGTTTATACATTTAATACATAAGTATAATATATATTTAAGTATATTATAAAGTATAATCAAAAACAAAATGCACCTGAGAATGCACCACCTGCACACTGCTGTGTGAAATCAGAAGAACACGGAGGGCCCATATCCCAGTAAAGGAGGTACTTCTCAACTCTGACAGTTTATTCCCACCAAGATCCAGAAGCCACGTGCTATGTGAAATACTGTGTGGAATGTGAGTGAACCCTCTGGATCGACAATTTACCAGGTCAGATGCTTCATAACAAAAACACTGATGAGGGCAAAGCTTTGATGCCCCAACTAGGAAAAAAGTGATGAGCAAAAACATGATGCAGAGCATCTTCAGCATGTTTTCAGAGCGCCTCCATTCAAAAAAAAGACAATAGAAATGGATCATGTAAGTTTCAGATTCCCAGAAGAACACTTTCTGCTTTTTGTCCTGACTTTCCTCAGTATAGAAATTTGAAGCTGAGCTGAAAAGAAGACAATATAAACACATGAAGTGCTTCTGATCGATCAGTATGAAAGAGGAAAACGATTACAGAGATCTACTTAGATTTGTGGCTTAGTAGAAAATATTCAAATTACATAAACAGCTAAATCCTTTAATCCGTTTATCATTTTGCACAGAGTGCAAGCTCATTATCACGTTAGTCAACATCATTCCTGGTCAGATGCACAGATAGTTTCTGAAAATACATCCACTTATGCACATATTACAGTCAATAATGCTCCACAAATTGCTGCAGGAATAGAACTTACCACAAACTGTGCAAATCAATCTTGAAGAATATGGAGTCAGCAGATGTGATGAGATGCAAACATATTACCTACATAGTGAAGTCATCTACATACACACTCCATTAGATTCCTACCCTGAACCTTGGCTGGAAACAAAATAAGGATGATTCACTCCTCCTGCTTCACACCTGTGCCCTTGACACTTGCTTCACATTTAAACAAAACACAAGATCTCAAGTTTTGGACTTTGATCAAGGGCAAACTGCACCTGGCTACTGACTGTCTCGCATACAACCCTTTAAAGTTTTAGAACCTCCGTGACATGGACTTGATTTATCTTCTAAGCAGGTTGCATCCCTCAAGAAACAAGAGTACTTGGTACACACTGAATTTTTCATCTAATGGTTCATCAATTTAGAAGTAGGACGTGTAGGGTTACATTTAAGCATGATCGGTCCTCTTAACCACAATAGAAAACCCTAGGAGCATCTAACACCGCATGCAATGTCTGACCCCGTGGCAAGGTATGTTCGTGAGAGGAACCATGTGTATTAGTTACAGTTATAACCCAACTACCGTCTCTAATTATTTATGAACGAATTAAACCTTTTGGCACTGCTATAACGGGTCAAGGAGAATCTAAACCCTTTATAGTTCATAGCTGTGATAAATTATCTATTGCCACCCTATTCATGTAATTAACCTTCAGAATCTGTTATTGATACACACGGTATATTACCAGTAAATATTATAGTGAATCCATGTACAGGTTTTTTTGTAAATCTCTGCACATTTCTAAAAATATTTTAGGTAGGAAATACCACATTACATGTTTAAACCAAAAACATCCGGCCCACTGTAAAAACAAAAATAGTCCTGTTTGCTTTTTATCCAAAAATCATATCAAATGCACATTTTCTGTAGATGCTTTATACTGGTAAGTAGTGTGGTAGTCTACCAGTCTAGTTAGTCATGTTAGATAAATTATGTCCTTCATTATAAGTTTGATTGTTGTGTTATGGGCACCATGAGCAAATATCACTAAATTTTGAAGCATTCAAACCCCTCACTGAGAGAGCAACATTTTTAAACGTTTTTTGCAAGCATATTCAAAATTCTGTGAACTCATACTCTGTGAATTCATATTCAAAGTTTCTGAAAAAGCTACTGAAAATACAGCATTGCAGTCAGAATTTGTTACTTTTATTTTAGAAAATGTCCTTTGTAACGTGTGGTATCTGAAATCACATTTTACTTAAAATACAGAACAGACAGACACTTGTAGAACATAAACAGTCAAAAGAAAAAAGCACAAGAAAATAAAGCTAACAGGCTCTTCTGACTGATTGTTTTTTCCTTTTTTGACAAAATGGAATTAATGGCGAAAGGAGGAAGTAATAGAGAAAATATGAAAAGCTATATCAGATGAAACAGGAGGGGACAAAGGGGCAGAGGGGGGATAAGACACTGTAAGTTAGTCAAAGAAACTATAGTTGTTTAATGGTTGGTGTTTTAAATTATCTTTATAAAGTCTAATTTAGAATGAACTCTTTTCGTTCTCACTTTTTTTCTTAATTTTTTTTTGCTTTTTTGTTTGTTTCTTTTGTTGATCTTTCAGACCCTAGGCCCTTGGTGCATCCACTCTTGGACGTTGCCGCAAAGAGGAAGTAGAGTGCCGGTTTCGACCAGCTGTTAGGCCCCTGATGCCCGTGGTGCCCACCCCAGATGAACCACACCCCTCTACTCAAGAGGATAAAGATGAGTCCTTCTGTGTTTGCTGTGCTTGTGTACGTTGCATCGACTTCTGGCTTTCTGCATCTCTAAAATGTTTCTCAACCTGAAAAAAGAAAGAGACTTAAGTCCTTTGTTGCTGGCTGATATGAGATCTATGTGAATGTAGCATCACCCTTGCCATTTTATAATTCCCATTCAATTACAACAGAACGATTAGTTAGACACTTATGCTTAAACGAAAAATGTCTAAAGTTCACTGGAAAATAAAAATTATCATTATAAAATTATATTAATATAATGTATTTAAAATTATTAAATATAATTAATGGTTATATTAAATATTATCTCACTCTTCCCAGCTTTGTAATGCCAATAAATAGCATGTGAGTTTTTAAAGCTCAAAAAAATATTCCAGTTTATTAATAAATATCTTCTAAAGTGAAATATGTTTATGAAAAACAACTCATATATTGGGCTTAATAAGCGTTCAATGTCACATTCATTAAAACATCAGAGCGATGAGTAAATGGGTGAGTAAATTATGGTATATTTTCATTTTGTGAACTATTTTTTTAATGGTGCATTTACATGTCAGAATTACTGAATTTAATTCTGACTTAAAAACAGTTCATGTAATTAACGGTTCATGTCAAAAGTTACGGGTAGTACTTTTTATTATAGACACCGTCCTTGTTCCAAAACATTTAGCAAGAACTGGGATGACAGCACCCAGTGATAAATACATAAGGCACAGTTAAGGATAGACATGTTCTTTGCAAATTAATGCAAATAAATGCTTTAAAGTTTAAAGTTACTATATTACATAATACCTTTATCAAGCATTCAAACAATCAGTTGAGCAACACACAGCATGTGGTCTTTTTGGTAATAATTGAAAACTGAACACCAGCTAATCTAATGGCAGCATTAAAATGTTTGTTTCTCTATACATCATTTATCTTGTTTTTTTCTGTTCCAATGGAACATGGGAGTATTTGAAACGTCTTTGGAAACAATTATATTTGAGTGGTGTTCCCAGGGGCACAGAAATCACTTCATCAATTATTTTGGCTCCTGTTTTCATGCATTTTTATAAAAGGTTTGAATTACTGAAGTCGCATTGAATTACAGAAAGACTACATTTATTCATATTCTGATATACTCACAATTTTGCGTATATGACTTAGAGCGCTTCCCTCTTTGCCTTTGCAGTTCTCCACCTGGTACGGTGGTGAGATTACAACGTCATCCATCACAATGATGTTTTTCTCCTGCCATTTACAGTCTTTGATGCTAGAAACCAAAGAGATCAAACAAAATTAACTCAAGAAAGACACACCTGAAAAAACAAGCCTTCTCTAGGGCTCACTCATACACTAGCTAATCGCCTTGGTTTTGAGTTGCCGACTAGTCCAGAACAAGCAGTTGCAAATCAAAGTGTGACTTCAATTGACCTAAATCAAACTAACCCAGTTAGTTTGCGAAATCGCAACTACTTGACTTTATACAGTACGTATATGAGCTAAACTGAGCTACACTTGGACATGGCATTGTGCTCATGCTCTGAGAGACAGATAAGACATGCCTGCTTGAAAACAGAGTTATTATTCAATGTGTATTTGAACAGAGAGATTAAGCTTGTAGCTCAACTAAGCAGAAACCCATTGCAACTTGATTACAACTGCCATATAAACATAAGAACCGACTAGAACAGAGCAGCTTGATGTCTAGATATCTTGCCATCAGGTATGAGCACTTTTATGAGCAACAATAAATAAAATTGTAAGAAGGCAAATAAGAACGAAAATACGCCACAATGCATACAATGAAATGTTTAACACTGTCATTTTTATGCTGTTATCACATTTATTCAATTGGATGTTGTAACTGATTATGTATGTGTTTTTAAGTAGAAAAAAATGATTTCATGTTCAGAGTAAGAGTAAGAATAAACTCTCCTGCTGCCATGTGTGCATGACTTTCTGAGAACAAGTCTTAGGATTGTAGCTTCAGTTGGGTAGAAATGATCTTGTAGTTGTTGTAGCTAGTCAGCAATCAGTTGTGTAGTGTGCACGCTCCACTACTAAAAACTGAAATACTCTTACGTTTTGTGTATAGTCTGGAATAGTTGCTGGCCCTCTACTGACACCCCAGCACTGATTGCATAGGCTTGGGACAATTTGTCTTCCTTTTCCGTCCTCGCCCGATTTGCAAGCTATAATGAAAGAAGAGATGTTATTAAAAAAACACTCCAAAAAATAAAACATACCAAACAAAATTGTATACCTGGCATTTCATGAAAATAATAAATGTAACAAGTTTTTATTTGAACCAATGATTCAATTAATTCAAGCCATTTCAAGAACTATACGTTAGTGTCACTAGTTTGATTTGAAGGTAAAAGATTTTGCAGGTGATCTTACCTTGCCAACATTCAAGGATGCTAGAGGAGGAGGCGTCTCAGTGCGATCATTAATAACATCCACCTCTGAAACATAGGCTAAGTTAATCAGGATGACATCATTGAGGTTGGGCTTACCACTGGAGGAAGGACATTCTGGTTAAAGGGTTAAGGACAAATCAAACACAGAGATCAAAACAACAGAATTAAAAAGTCCACAGCTAAAACAAAGTCCTTTCAGACTTCTTCTAACCTATGAATGTGACAGTATATTTATTAAACAATACGCGGAAGTTTGTTTGCCTAACCAGTCGTGTTTAATTTGTAGGAAACCAGGAACCAATCTCAAAGGGTAATAATAATAATAATCTAATGACACTGAAATCTAAACAACACCTTGATTTAGTAAACCTCAAAAGCCCTCACTGAAACAGTCTACGCATTGTATTGGAACTAAAAGGTTCAATCTCAGAGCATGCCTGCAAACATCACAAGACAAAGTAAGAAAATTTTCTGAGCATGGAGTCTGTGTAAGAAAAGTATGTTGCAAGATTCTGGCATTCATGGCATGAAAGTAATTTCAATATTGCAGAGGTGCAAGCAGGATTTAAAGATATAGAAAGTAATGTAGGTCAAATGTATTGCATGTGAATATCAGACTTCTCTGCTATTATTGATATTTTGAATATAAAACGGTTTCCATTGAGGATTAATACACTAACACATCCCCAGACCCTCAGTTACACCAACAAAACCGAAAGTAAACTAAAGTCTACCACTGCCAGATCATGGATTGTCAAAGAAACACATCAGATCACCTTTACAAAACGTGAAGAAATATCGTAAGTAAGTTACTGTGCCGATACAAGTGAAACAGTGATCAATTTTTGAAAGGAGTGACCTGTTATTCTCTTGAATAACTAAAACTTTGTTTTAACATAACCCCTGCGTTTGTATAACAAAACGACATACAAGGAATCCGACATTTTATAGCATTGATCCGAAAACAGTACAGCTAGATAATAATAAGCCAATAATTACTTGATAACTGTATATGTTGATAAACCAATGAATCTACTACGCAGCCTAGACATGTTTATGAGCGTCTCACCACCTTACCAGTTTTCTACTATAACAACAAACCGCTATTTTATGAAATAAGGGTCGTTCATATAGCGTGTAAAATGTCCTACGATATGCCATTAACGCACAGTAAAGTCGCTAGCTTAGCGCAAATGCTAATGCTCTCGGTCGCGAGGACATGCTAATCAACACATTAACCACAAACAACACATTTTTGGCAAATATTCATATATGGATCAAATAACCATTAAAATACCAAAACGACTAACATTAGCGACCACGTCAAACTCCAACACAGAAAGTACATAAAGCAAGAATATGCGCTGAATGAGGCCACTAGCACACACATAAACACGCTCGCGCGGAGTTCCAGTTTGACACATTTCGGTTCCGCTCACGCGACCCGGCCATTTCCATACATCAGCGCAAAATAAAGGATACTCAGAGTCAACATTTTGGACGGGTAATCGAAAGCCACGACCTCTCCCTGCAAACGTTGGCCTAAACAGGTGAGGCAAGAGACATGGCTCCCGACACTAAAATACTCCCCCGGTCCAGGAGCCGCCATCTTCTCGGCCAGGGAAACCGGAGCACCAGCTTTACGTAAACGCACGCGCCGGCGTGACTGCTGCGACTCAGAGGCTCGTCAGGTGACAGGAAGCTAATGAATCCTTTATTATTGCGGCATCTCTGACATTTTTGCAATTCACATTCTGTATTGTTCCTTCTCGTTAACATTATATTTCAGTTTGTAACTACTGAAAATATCAAAAATAAGAATTGAATGTGAACGTGTTTGGGGCGCTATTAAACTTTATTAGTTAGGGTTTTAATCTAATTTGCCAACCTACAAGTAATACAATTAGTAATACAGTAAGTAATACAATTAATCAAGCTATTACAAACTCAAACCGTTACAGATTAAACCTTTTTGGTGATCATTTCAGCTTTATATATGAAGCGGAAAGAAGTGTAAAATCTTAAAATCTTCAGAAATCTTTTTTAAAATGTAACGCACCGCGATGCCGTCGTGATAATATTTATATGCTAAACTGTATTTGGTATTTCAAGAAATCCTCTATATTTTATATCACTATCAGTCTCTATAATTTTATCATTACATATTCTAATTTTAATATTTCTCACATGAAAATAAATTTTAAATAAATGTTGCTTATTTTACAAAGGTATTTATTTCAGTAAAGGCAAATCTAGTTTGTTTTGTGGCACTAATAATGTTTATATTTTCGCATTTCGCACATACAAGAAATTGAGAAACTATAAAGTTTGTCCCACTGCGGTATCCGTAACAGCGCTTACGTGGTTTACTGCTAAACAGAAACTGATGAGATAAACAGGCTGCATGAGTATCTTTGCTTGTTTACTTTTATAGTTTTAATGTGTCATTTTAAAAACTTCTGGGATTCATATGTAAACATGGATGTAATTATAAACAAATGACTTTTTTTTAACTGTGAGCAGGTGCTTAGCAGGGCGTCTTATAGCCAATACATTGTGGACTTTTTCACTTTTTTACCTTATTCTTAAGGTATTACTTATAACCGTATTGATCCCGCGGAAATGGAGACCTTATACATCCAAGGCGTTTGGATGGCGGAGGCGCTTCAGCTTAGAACAAGAAACTATGAAGATTTTTGGCTTGTTGCTTCCTATATTGGAGACCCCAAAGCAGCAATTCTCCTGGTCTTTCCAATTGCATTTTATGTTCGCCGGCGAGCTGGCATTGCTATCGTCTGGGTGGCAGCTTTATCAGAGTGGCTAAATTTGGTTCTCAAATGGTAAGAATGGTTTTGCATGATGGTGATTTGAAAGAACTGGGCAGTGACATATATAATAAACTGCAGAAATAAAACAGTACCGTGATATAAACACGTTTTTGAAACACCATGTAATAATGAATATGGTAATAACTAATTCAATACGATGGTATACATAAAAGGTATTATGATATCACAATTTTCTTAACACCACAATACTTAGTAGGGAAAATAACACATTTTAAGTTGTTCAATTAGTCAATTTTATGTTACGTGACAATTTCTTACAACATTAACCATGAATGTACATACATTAGGATCCTATTTGGGGAGAGGCCTTATTGGTGGATAGGAGAATCTGGATTGTTCTCTGAAAACCCACCAAATGTCCAACAGTTCCAATCTACTTGTGAAACTGGCCCAGGTAAACCAGCAAAATAATGTTATTTATTGTAGAGGTCAACGCATTTTAAATGGCCTGGTGAGAGTGACAGTTCTCTTTCCATCTCTCTCAGGCAGTCCCTCAGGTCATGTTATGGTTACTGGTGCTGTCTGGTGGGTGATTGTCTCTTCTCTGGCATCATTCTTTCATGCTCGCACAGGCAGGTCAGTTAAATGTTTACTTTACACTATTAACATTTAAACGTCAAATTAAATATAAATGATATATTAACATATGTAAATGTTAATATAATTGTAAAAAAATATTGCACGATTTCTAGCTCAAAACAGGCAAATTTGTGATACTGACCATTTGGGAATCATGCTTGGATAAAATGTATCATCAGGATTAAAAAAACTTAGCAAAGCAAATGGGGAAAAGCCCGGGAATTAAGGAATTTCACTAAAACTTTAACTAGAATCCAGTCCAAGAATCCATGGTATATATAAACAGACATGCCTGTCTATTTAGATGAGTGGATGCATGAATGTTATTAACTTATATGTAAAGATGACTAAGTTGTTCAGTCTTTCTCTTACAGTAAGATAATAGCTGCAGTGCCATACCTGTTCTATGCGGTTTTGTTGGGATGTGTAGGGCTTTCCCGGATTTTCATCTTGGCTCACTTCCCTCATCAGGTCATTGCGGGTCTTCTGACAGGTCGGAGCTTTATCATATAATTATTCAGTTAGACACTTACACACAAATTACAATGTAATTATTGCTTAAGTGTCATTGTTTAAGGTTTAATACAGCTAATACAACATTAAGTACAAATAAACAGTGGCTGCACAGATCTGGAGACTTTGATGTTTTGTTTCATAGGGGTGATGCTGGGGGTTTATCTGAACCGATCTGTGCCTGAAGATCGCCCCCTGCTGTTCTTCCTACGCTACAGCATGGCTCTGCTCTTTGGAGCTCTTTTGCTGCACACTGCTCTGCAGAAGATTGGAATTAATCTGTCTTGGTGAGTATGTTCAATATCTAAATAACTTGATATTTTCAACCAATTTAAAGTGGAGCTTACCTTGCATAGAGATAATACATTATAAATGGGTAAATCTAGTCCTGGATGCTGACTGATAAAAAATTGTTCTAACTATGCTAAAATAAATGATTTAGTAACAGCTGTTTAGAGAATAACCTGTTCAACTAGCTACAGAACGCCCCAAATAAAGCTCTGTTATTGTTTACATTATATATTTTAGTGGCACAATGGTGCCCATAAGATTTGCTTAATAACAACATAATCTCAGGTCATCTGATCATAAGTGGACAGCGCCAAATAATTTGTGAGCTGATTACTCAGACCACATTGATAGGTAGCCAGAAACACATTACCACCCACTCGCCATGTTAATCACCAATTAAGTCTTAACAAGGATCAACAAGGATTGGAGGCTAATATGCATGGATGATGGTGATTTTTCTAGAAAACAGATGTCAACAAGTTATTACATTGCAAACATTAACTCTCTTACTCTCAACCACAGGTCCATTTTACTGGCTAAGAGGTGGTGTTCCCACTCAGAATGGGTTCGTATGGACACTGCACCCTTCTCCTCTTTAACCCGTGATGCTGGGGTTCTGTTAGGTCTAGGACTTGCACAGTTTTGGAAGCCAGGTGGATGGGCTCTTCCCTGGGTACCCAAGACTCTTTGTCTGGCCCTCTCATCTATGGCCCTCCACTATGTCAGCAGTTTCCACCTGCCCACAGTCCCTCCTCTGCTTTTCTACTCCCTGTTCTTTCTTAAATATACAGTTGTGCCACAGGTGGTGATGGTAATAATACCAGGATTTGTGCATCTCCTCACAGCCAAACCCAAGAGAGACTGAAAATGAAAGTGATTTATGCCAAAGATCTTTTAGCATCCTTGAACCAGCCATCAAACTAAGATTGTGACTTAAAAGCAACCCAGCAACATAAACAAATTAATTTGTGGAGTTTCATTTACCTGAAAGCCAATGCAGGTGCCTAAATTTAACTTGTTTGCAGACAAAATTGATATTGATTGCTGCAGAACAAAATTACATTGAATTATTTTGTGTGTCCCAGAATGTTTAATGAAATATTGTTTTTTATAACTCAGTTATTTGTAGCTCAAACTGTTGTTCCACTTCAATTGCTAACCTAATTTATTAAGTTCTTTAAACTGTCTTGTATATAAAGTGTTATGTTGTTTTGTTTAATTTACGTTTTTAATTGAATGTATGACCAGCAACAACAATCTATAAAAAGTGGCAAGAAAATAGTGCTGGCTTGACATCTTTCTCAGTGTTTGCATTGTTCTCCAGGCTTTATGTTAATGCAAGTCTGTTGGATGTTCCTGTTTGTCTGCCAGAAACAAATAAAAGGAATTATACCTCATATTGTTTTAGGTGAAATATTTATGTCCATAGCTCAATAGCCTTTGCCACACAACTTGTCCTAATACATAGAGGTTTGTTCAGATGCATTATAAATGAACAACAGTAAGAGTGATGCTTGCTTTAAAAAGCACCCCTAACTGATTTTTTTCATTTGTTGCTATTGAGGAGCAAATACAGCAGTTCTGTAACAGCTATACAGAAAATAAGAATGATATAACCTTGACCATTGTTTATAGTTTAATTATATGTAACCCTGTTTGTGAAATCCAGGCAAAAGTTTCATATTGTAATTACAAGATTAGAAGCATGAAAGTTTGTTTTCAATCATTAATTTCACTATGATTTCAATCTCTGGCATGATCTTACTCAGTCAATATTGAAGATATCAAGGTTATATTTTCACAGAATGTTCTTTAAAGTATGTAGGATGATGTCACGTAAAAAACAGTAAATTACAAAAAAATGACTTTAGCTGGGTTTTCACAGACAGGGTCATATATATGCTTCAACTGTATAAATGACCACTGACATGATAAAAACACATTCTGGTTTATTGAAGTCATTAAACGTTGTCACAGCGCTCTGAAAGCTCACATTTACAGACGAGAAACTCTGCTTAGCAAGCAAGTACAATAAAATCAACTCAAATCCAACTGAAAAATAAAAGAATGGTCAAACCCTTCAGAGGTAAATGTCATGTCTCTGCTGTTGGGTTTGGTGGAGATTTTTTTGTAAGGTGTAACTATTTCTGTTTTGTTTGTTGAAGACATACAGCAGGTTTTGCGGATGTCTACGCATGTCATTTTTAGGGGGACGGAGCATAAATCATGCGTCAGATTATGTACAGCAAAAATAACACACTGAAAAACTACATTTCTCTAACATAACCCTTGAAGACCCCCAGAGTCTTCTATTATCAAGGATTGTTGGTGCTTATTTGTATCTATTTAGCTTTTCCTCCCCATAGTTGAAGATGAGGTATCTCTCAAAGCAGGTTTACACTGACAGCAATAGAAATGTGAATATGATTGCCTTAAAGACAAGCTGTCTAGATAACTGTCCATTTACTGTATTTTTGAGAAGATTTGACCAAAGCCACGGCTAAGCTTTGCAAGTTAATAATATTGCATTCTGAAGCGGAGAACTTCAAAAGGAACTAGCTGACTATGTTTTTTACACTACAAATACACTATTTCAAAATGGCTGGTTTGCTTATCGGGAGTGTGTGATGCCTCTGTACTGTGTTTGACACACAAGGCTCCTTCATGTCCCTTTCACATTGCATTTGGCGATACTTTTGAGGAGAGCAGGATTTTGTAGGCATAAACACATTTGGCCACTATATACAGCAAGTACACTGTGCTCTATAAAGGCTGTTATATACACATTTTATATCTTTTTAAAAACATAATTTTGCTCTTTTATATTATTGTTCATTCATTTGCTTGAAAAATTAGAATTGCACCAAGGACAATGACTGCTATGTCGTTTTCTAGTAGTACAACTAATCACTGGTTATTTTCCAGTGTTCACTGAACATATGTTTCTAATGATGTTCCATCCCAGATCCAAAAAACAAACTCTCCAACGCCCCCATATTCAACTTCAAACAATCCTTATCAATGAATAAAGTGCTCTCTTTCTTTAGAATGTCACAGACAGTCAGTGCAAATCAAACTACGAATAAGTTTCAAAGTTAAAACACATTTCCCTTGATATACTGATGCTTCTCTGTGACAATGCAATATTCCATTTCTTAAAACAAACTCAAAATGAGAATAAATTCTATTACTACCTCACAAACTGTCCTGAAACTTTGTGTTGTGTAGTATACATACTGTAGCGTATATGTAGCATCTATAAGACGATGGTGTGATACATTCTTCCACTTACATGGCAGTTTTGCCATTCCAGTGTTTGGCAATTAACTGAGCTAATCTTGTTAATAAGACAAAGTAATAATGACAAAATAAAAGGGTTACTTAAAAATTAGCATATTGAACCTTTTAAAAGAAATTGATTAAATTAATGTTATTGCCACTCTACAACTGTTAATTTTTACACAAAGACTATTTAGGCTTGTAAGGTAATAACTATTAAGATAATCTTCCGCTGAACAAACTCTGAATTATTTGAAAATATTTCAAAAAGGCAAGATCGATACAAAATTAATGAAAACAAACAAACTGACACAAAAACTGCTTAAACATTTCTATATATCATATAACTTAAATATAAATATTCCTTTTTTCCATCTGTAACTACAGCTTAGATTTTTCCTGAAACATTATTTCACTTTTTACAATATTTAACAACAACCCAACATTGTGATGTCTAGAAAGCCTAACAGTTTTGTTTCATTGGGAAGATAACGTTAATGTGAGGCAACAAGCTTACCACAGATTCCTGGTTTTCTATAGATTTGATGGAAACAATGGTAAACTAAGGTAAACTATTACTCTGCGTGTAGGCCTCTATTGTGGGGACGTCAAGAAATGTGCTCTTAAAATGTGCAGAGATTCAAAGAACATTTATACTTTTGACATATTTTATTCTAATACTCCCAAAGGGCACTGTCAGGGTTCTTGGAGCATGTCCACCCAAGTTCTAAAAACTAGGTTTTAACAACAGACTGAGTTCACCTGAAGTAGGCACAGGTATCTGTAACTTGTAACACTGTTTTTTTAATTTATTAAAAGTATTTTTCCTATGTAGTTTTCCCTACACAAAATACTGATGTTAATATCCTGTGCCTACTCAGTCCTTTACATAATACCTGACACAAACATTCTCTGTCACACACACCTTTGTGCCCACCCTAATAGGTGCTTGTTAAACGTTTGACTCCACAAAGGGTCTCTTTGGTTTGATGGGCGAGGTGGGACCTTGTCTGGCATCACGGGAAAGCTGGCGGTACATATTCTCCTGGTAGGCCTGTGCCACGGGCATCGTCCGTGCCACTTTAACATCCTGGTATGTGGGCACCTGGCTCACTCGCTCAAGGAGGTCTCGATCACGGGCCCCTCCATTGGCAAGCTTGCCTAGAGAGGAAGGCTGTGGCTGAGCATAGAATTCCTCATCTAGCATATGTCCATTCTGGGCATTATTGGTCTTATTGTAATACGCAATATTACCTAGAGAGGTGGGTGGACTGTAGGAGGAGGCAGTGGAGGCCTGGTGGATCAAATTGCCAGGTGATGTAGGACTGGTGATGACTGATTCCAGGGATGACACAGGCCAGGCCCGGGACGGCTGGTGAAGGTACTGCTGCTGAGTCCTTGCAGTCTTGTCAATGACGCCCATGAATGGAGTGGCCCGGGATCGAGTGGGTTCACCCGAGTAGAGCCCACTTTGAGAGGGTGAGAGGGCAGATGGCTCATCAAAGCTTCGGTCATACGCAACCTGCAATGGGATTTCCATTTGGGCCATGGAGGAGGAGGGTCTGAAACCAGGGGCTAGATTGCAGCTAGAGCCTGAAGAGATATTACTGCTAGAGGGAGAGAAGCGAAGATTGACACTCTGAGAGTGGATTAATGGTCTAGGGGTTGGTACATGCTGCTTTAGCTCACTTGTGTTAGCACTGATAGGCCTGCGTACAAGGTGGGGGATCTCAGGAGAGCCCAGCTGGCACTGAGGCAGAGCAGAGGCAGCCACTGCCCTTTCAATATCATGCTTAGAAACAGGGTAGTATGCCGCTGACTGACTGCGACTGATCTGGGGGGTCTGACTGAAGCGCATACCTCCAGGACCCCCTGTGGTTGAACGGTAGGCTGAAGCAGGACGTTGAGGGAGTTCTTCTTTCCCTAAGTTTGATTCTAAAACCCCACCTGGCCCACCTCGACCCCCATGCTGACAGAGAGCTCCCACACTAAGGCTAGATTGCACTTGAGACATAGACCGGCTGTCCAGTGAGGGTTGGTACACCAGTCTGGCCTCCCGCTCTCTTTCCCTGTCCACATCCATGGAACTACCCTGGTACCTGCTGCTGAGTGGATGAGCCAAGTGGCTGTACACACTGTTACTGGGCTGGTTAGTGCGGACGATCTGTGCCATAGAGGGCTGCAGGCGAAGGCCTTGAGCCTGGTGGTGCTGGCTGGGCTGGGAACTCTGGGAAGGCTGTGACTGGAGCTGGAAGGAGCGCTGGCTACTCATCTTTAACAGAGGTGATTTAGGTCGACTAGGTAAAGGATCTTGCTGGTAGCGGACTGGAGAGCCAGATTGAGAACGATACAAACACACACTCTCTATTGGAGGGCTACCCCTGAATGGAACCCCACGCCGAAGAGGAGAAGGTGGAGGACTCTGGTAGTCCATCCCCTGGTTACCTCCACTGCCCATGGGAGGAGGGCTGAACCGGTAGGAGGACTGATGGGCAGGTGAGGTGTGGGGTGGACTCTGGCGGTAATGGGAGTTTTGATGTGTAGGGGAGATGCATGGGGAGGTTGACTGGTAACTATGATGAGTAGGAGATGACATGGAAGAGGAGCTTGGGTGGAACTCAAAGGCCTGCCCACCAGATAGGTAGCCCGTGTCATGATGAGCTGGGGAGAGGGGTGGGCTACGTATAATGGCCAGGCTTGAGGTGTTTGAGCGGATATCAGCGGTAAGGCCCATAGATACAGCTTCTAACTCTTGTTCCAGAAAGTCATCATCTTCAAACAAGTCTTGGACAGGTTCCATGTCATCTAGTCTTGGCTCAGGTGGAGGAGTATGATGAGGGGGCTCCTCGTCTTCCTCTACTGGTAAGGGAGATGGAGGTGGAGATGGCGGAGGCTCAAACTCTGGTTCCTCTGGTTGAGTAACTTGTTTATATTCCTCCTCCACACGCTGAAGAAGGCGTTGGATCTCACGATTGTTGGGGCACAGCTTTATAGCATCCCTCAGGTCTTCTAGAGCTTCAGCCAATTGTCTGTAGAGTAATAAAAAAGAAAATAATAAACAAATATCACTCTAAAGCAACTTGACATTAAATAATTTAAAGGGCATTTTCAAAGACATGGAAGATCTTTACCTGCTGCTACGCTTGGCACGGGCTCTAGCATAGTATGCTTCATATGAATTAGGCTTCAGTTCCAATGCCTTGGTAGCAAACTCTTCCGCCATACCAAAGTCCTGTGGGCAGAACCATGAAAATTACAGTATAAACTGATGTTATCTTTAATTCAACAAGAAATCTGAATTATGTCTGTACTATGGGGTAAGTATTTTTATTATTTTTTTTAAATGATAATTTGATCCAAAAAATTATCAAAAAAAACAAAATAATTTATCATTATTTTTTAATTATATTTTTTATTATTTTAGTCATACTAAATACTTAGGTATACTTAAATTAATAAGGTTCTTACACTATTTTATATACAGGACTTATAATAAAAAAGTGGTATTCCATAAATACAAAGTAAAGATAAATGAACTAAGTATGGTGATGAGGCATCACACAAGTATTATATGCAGATCGTTACTGGTTGCATTAAGAGTCACAGTGAGATTTTGTAATGATATTTTTAGAAATGTTCATTCCGTTCTCACATTCATTTTCCTTCGACAGCGAGACAGGTTCAAGAACAAAGACACTTTAAGCTCCTTGAAGGTCTTTAGGTCCTCACTTAATCCCTCACGCGGAAATTTCTTCAGAGCATACTGATAACGCTGAGCTGCCTCTTTCACTTTACCTTTCTGCAGGTGGAAAAAAGACAGACCGGGTTAACAGATAGAGCCAAGGACTCTGTTTTTGACTAAACTGTGCAAACATTGAGGATAAAGATTGAGTAAATCTGACCTTGTAAAAGCCATCCCCCTCCTCTAAAAGTTTACTCAGGAGAATAATCATGATGTCAGGTTTAGATGTCGCCATTGCCCAGGTGGCAGGACCTAGAGGGTAACATGATGTTTGATGGGTCAAAATGGGCAATCGAGGGTTTGAGAGGAAAACACGGAGGGCGAAGAGTGCAAACAGATGACGTGTGGACAACAGGATGAGGAAAGATGCCTTCTGCATGATCTTAACTTCTCATTGCCTATAACCGTAACAATACTTTCTAGTAACTTTCCCTATAATCTTTACAAGGATGCATTTGCAAATAATTAAAACTAGTTTGATCTTATGAACTTACGTTGAACTTATGTTTTGTATATAAATATTTAAAGTATTCTATTTTGATGGTTTTAAGACATTATTTTGACAATATTATTTAATATAGTTTTGGTATCACATTATTATCACATTCTCATAAGCTTCCCAGTTAGGAAAACTTGGTGTCATAAATACAAAGTTATACAGATACATAAGTAGAGAGATAGACAGACAGACAGAAATCTAGAAAGTAGAATGCTATATGAAATACAGCAAGCAGTCACACTGAACACACACACTAAACATTTTGACAAACTGTAACATTTTAAAGTATTTATTATGTACTGATTAAGTAATTGTCTACCCCACAAAATGTCTGAATTTATAAATGGTTTATCCTGCAGCACCAGAACATGCCACTGGACACAGAAAATAGGGAAAAGAACTCTCAGGATATGTGAAGGAAAGCAAAATGCGATCAGCCCAAGCGCAAGCGTTACCTCCTTTGTGTCGACTTGGCAGTGTCTGACATCCTGTGGCCAGAGGTTCAAGAGTGTGAGAGCGAGTAAATGATGATAAGCGTCGCAGGAAGGGTGGGGTGGAGTGAGCGGCACAATTAGAGGTGATGATGAGAGTGGAGTGTGTGGAAGTGAGAGTGGAAGAAAGAGGAAGGGAAGAGAGATGCGGTGGTCGAGGAAAAAGGTAAGAGGAACACAAAAAAGCAGCCGTGAGAGGCAGGGAAAAGGAGCTTTGGCTAAAGAATACAAAATTAAATAAGGAAAACATCACCAGCACTAACAATGATGTCTAACCAACCACTGAGTTAAGAGAGAAAGCATGGGATGATCCCATGATTACTCAACAGGCTGTCTGGCCCCTCAACCTTTGTTTTGTGGCCCACAGCATGCCTGTTTATAAATGTTATATATTTTGTTATATAATTACGTATTTTCTATATTTAGTACCTTAAAATCACATAAATAAATGAAAGGGAATAAAAAGGGTCACAAGGTATATAGTGTTTATATAAAATAAAAACATTATATAAAAATATAATGTTTTGAGTTTTCCTCAAATATTTAGAAAGAATGCTTACCATTTATCTAGTAAAAAGGTTTGTACAAAAGTATTGTTTCATTTTAGAAATAGTATATCCATTTAAAAACATAAGCAAAATTATTGGCATCACTAAGTAACATTTTACATAAAACCAAGACATTTGCATCTTTGAGGGAAATGTCTTATTTTATTGTTTCTAGTCCCCAGGAATTCCATTTCTGTCTGTGATCAACATCACATAAGTAAAACTAAACAGCTGTCAACTCAAATGAGGCAGAAGATTATAGAGCTGCACAGACTTGGAAATGGTTTTAAAAAATCTGCATGTCATTTGAAATTTACCAAAAACACAATAAGAGCAATAGTAAAAAGTTTAAAAAGCATGGGACAGTTGCACATAGAAAGAGGACAGATGCACATACTGCCTTCACATGTAGTGAGGAGGATGATGATAAGAGAGGCAAAGAATAACCCAAGATAACGGTTCTGGAAAAGCACCACTGAATTGAATCTTGGGGGTCTTGGGGTATTAGACACAACCTCCATGGTCAAAAGCTTTTTGAAAGAGTTTCCTAAAAAAACCATGTTTGGCAAAAAAAGGGACTGCATACAATGAAAAGCACCTGGTGCTCACTGCAGTGGTTTACTGATGCCTTGGGGCTGTTTTGATGATAGTTGGCTTTAGTGAAGATGATCAGGGGCTTTAGTGAAGATTAATGACACAATGAATGCTATTAAATACAAGGAGATTATTAATCAAAATTTGATTGCCTCTGCAAGAAGACTAAAACCTGGCAGAGTCTGAACCTTTCAGCAAGATAATGACCCCAAAACACACATCAAATCAACACTAAAATTTGCTTCAGGAGGACAAATTTTGGCAATGGCCCTCTCAGTCTTTTGATTTGAGCATTATTTGAAAACCTGTGGTGTGAATTGATAAGGGCTGTTCACAAGCACAGACCCAAGAAAATCAAGAAGTGGTAATATTCTTCCTGGAAGAGTGGTCCAAGATTCCTTAACATGAATTCTCCAACCTTGCTAGAAATTACAGAAGCTTGTTTTTATTAAGGTTGCCAATAATTTTGTTGTTTGTAATTATATAAATTATTACTATATAAATTATTGCCCTTGACAGTTATATAAATTATTGCCCTTGACAGTTATTGCCATGTGCAGTTTAAATGTGGCCCAGGTTGGCTTGTGATACTGAGTAACACTAAGACAGAGAAAAACAAGGAGAGAAATAAACAGAGTGAAAAATGCGTTCCACATGTGCAGCAAGACTTCCAGAGAGAGACACGTTAACGAAGGGCAGCTGCAGTAACTGAAGTCAAGCAAAGAGCAGCAGCACACCAGAACAGCCGAGCACAAGCTAAGCTACATGAAAACACGCTCACACTTGATCACACGCTCACAAAAACGATACATCTTGTGAACTCTGCCATACCAATTTTGGCTCCTTTCTTTAGGAGGGCGACCACCACTGATGTGTTTCTGCAGCCCACGGCTCGGTCCAAAGGTCGCATTCCACTGTAGTCAACATGCTCTATTAAAGCCCCATGATCCACCAGAAACTGGACCTGAGAGAAAGATTGCAGTGAAAAAAGTAGTTTTGTAATGGGGAAAAAGTCATATTCTATTTAATGAAATTCATATTTTCAAGGTTGTTGTTATACATTCAACAGTGATTTCAGAACGTAAAAAAAAATTTATAAACACCCTGCATTTGTATTCTCAAGCCGCCTCTATGTCAAGTCTCTCACAGTATGAATACTGAATAAGATAAAATAATCTCTGCGGCAGCTTATTTGCTGCACTGTTTTGGCGTAATTTTTATGGTGTTATGCCAAAAACCTCCCAACCCTTATCCTACACCATTCTCTGTTCTCTGAGTCATTATCTGCATGTTTAAATGTGGAGATGACGTCATGCTTTAACAAATTTGACCTAATAAATAGGCTTTACTAGTTGACTATTAAAAATCATTAGTTATCCAACCCCTAGTGGTCAGTGTAGTCTGATTTACAAGTGAATAATGAGTGGTTTTACACATGACCACAACTGGACATTATTTTCATTCATTGAGAACTGGTGCTCATCTGACAATGTGTATTTAAAGGCAGACATTCAGACAGATTTTTGTTGTAATAAATTGTACTTACCACTTCTGAGTCTCCATAGAAGGCAGCAAGATCGAGAGGTGTTCGTCCGTTCTTATCAGCATGGTCTGTTGCCGCACCCCTTTCCACCAAGCATTGAACAACAGACAGATGTCCTTTCAAACATGCCCAGCTGAGTGCAGTGAGTCCCTCCTTATCCATAAGATCCATAGATGCACCTAAACATGAGAAAAATGTCATAGGTATTAAAAATGAGGCCCTTGTCACTGCAAATGTAGCGTTCATGTAGCTCAACTAGCAATCCCAGTGTCATGGGTTTAATTCCCTAGGAATACATGTACTATTAAAATTGCTTTGGATACAAGCATCTGCCAAATGCATATAAATTCAGATTACATTTAAGTCTCATTAAAAAATTGCCTGACTAATTAAACCAGTGGATCTTAGTCTTTTTGACTTCCAGACCCCCTCATTGTCTACAAAAATATTTTCAAAAAAATCCCCCCACTCAGAATTTCTTATTGCTTGGCATAACTACAAATGTATATATCTCATTATAAAAAAACAAATACTAAGAAATATCTACATTTTTAGTTGTTTTAGCTTATGTTAAATAATTTTTAGTCATCTTAAGGCCACCCTTAGAAGTTTGCTAAGCTAAACTACTGGGTTTCCATACTTTTTTCCATAAGGGTGTATATCATGTTCTTTTGCAGGGGTATACAGATGTATGTTTTACTTACCCTGAGCGAGCAGGAACTCAGCAGTGTCCAGATGTCCTTCTGAGGCGGCCATCATGAGTGGAGTACGGCCCTGTTTATCAGCCAAGTTTACATCTGCCCCATGAGTCACCAACAGGTCCACAATCTAAGAGAAAAGGTTCAGCTGTAATATGTACACACACTCTCTGTCCCCAAGTATAATGTTGCAAGAAAGTGTTTATTGATTACCTGCCAGTGCCCTTGACGGACAGAGCAGAAAAGTGGCACCACCCCTCTTCGGTTGGGCTGGGTCACAGCAGAGCCTTGCTCCAACAGCAGTCGACAGACATCCAGCTTTCCCCGCCCTGCCGCAGCTGACAATGCTGATGAGAGAAGTAAAAGAGAGCTGTCAATCATGCTTAAGGAAGAAAGCTCTGATAGAAGATCTCATTTAAGGCATCATAAGTGTGCTCTTAATGCAAATTATGTTCTTAAAGGTAGTTAGCATAATTAAGCTGTCCTCTTTGCAATATCTACATCATCAAGATGGCGGATGAGTTGAGAGAAATGTTGATTGTAAATTCAAGCTACATTTATTTAATAGAAATGAATTAAAAACATCAACAGAAAGACTGCTAATTCCCTCATCACTTACTCATTGCAGTGTACTTAAGGAGTTATTTCCTTAATGTAGATTAACAGATTTAAATGCTGTAAACAAGCTACAAACACTGCACCATCTACAGTACCCAGACATGTGATATAGCAGTCAGATCTTCTTTCTGTTTACAGACAGACATTTCCTGCGAAATCTGACCCGACCACTGAAATTCTAAATCATAATTATAAACTAACCAGTGCAAATCAGGGTAAGGTAAATAAGTCGTGTTCGTGAACACTGATCTGTCATGTGCTTGATCAATAACTGATTTTTGTTTAACAATGAAAGTGTCAGACTGCAGCTTTAAGTATCACAGTGTTTTGTAACCAATATGTTTGTAACGGAAGCTCAGACAAGGGATCCAAATGCACCATTTTTATTGATAGCAAAGTAAACTAACAGGCAACGGTCAACACACAGCAAACAGGTGCAACACAGGAAATCCAGAAAACGTGAACAGTTCCAGGCAGATAGGTCAGGGCAGGCGGCTAACAACAAGGGTGATCCAAATTCAAAGCGTAATCCAAAGGTCAGGCAGCAAACAATCAAAAAACGAGAAGGCAGGCCAAAACACAAACCAGAAAACCAGAAACCACAGGAGCGAATGCTCAGAAACGTTAGCCCGGTCAAAACGAGACTTCGCCCAGAGCATCAGAACCGGTGAGCTTATATTTAATCTCTAATGAGACTAATCGCCACCACCTGTGGCCGGCGTGGTCCCAGTGTGGGGTTCTGGGTAATGTAGTTTGTGACAATGTTAATGTAATTTGTTTGAAGGCCCTACAGTTCTCAACTCTTTGATATCCTGATCAAACTCACTTAAACAAGCTAATCGAGGCCTTCAGGATTACTAGAAGGTTACAGGCAGGTGAGTTTGATTGGAGCTAAACTCTGCAGGACAGTAAATCTCAAAGGGCGGAGCTGAGAACCTCTAATCTAGCTCATAAAGTGTGATCTAATTTACATTGTTGCTGAGTTAGATTTAGCATTTTGTCTTGCTGTATTTATACCACACTGCAAAACTGTGCCTCAAAAACCTGTTCTCGAAAGTAGGTTGCTTTGCTTAGCTGAATTTTGCAATGCAAAGATCATAAGGTTTCACCTGTTTCACCCCATAGGGTATCATAGATGTTAATCTGGGCACTTTGCGAGTCTTCTTCATGCCTCTCAGGCAAGTCCAAAAGATAAGAGACGATCTGAAAGACATGGACATAATTAGTAGCTACACGAGCAAGGAGGAAGCAAGGAAGAATTGTGTGTTAAAAAACAACAAGGTATTACCTCTGTATAACCCATGCTTGCTGCTGCTATAAGGGCTTGCTGTATTGCTTGGCTTTTGTTGAAGACCACGGGCTGTGGTGATGTCTTCTGTTTAGCTTGCACTTGTGTCTGCTGTTCTGACTCCTCTGGAGTCTCTTCTTGCTCTTCCAGGTGTGTTTCTGCTTTCTGTTCTGACTCGTCTGATGTCTGTGCCGAATCAGCCTGTTGTTCTGTCTGCTCAGGGCTGGAAGGCTGGGATTCCTGGGCCATGTCCTGTGTAGGGGAGGGCGTGTCCTGCGGTTCTGTTGGGGAGGGTGTGTCTTGTGGCTGTGTCGGAGAGGGTGTGTCCTGTGACTGTGTTGGGGAGGGGGTTTGGAGTTGTGTCTGGCCATCAGAGCCCCAGTCATTCTGAATGAGGAACTTTACCACCTCCAGGTGTCCCCTAAGAGCAGCATGCACGAGGGCACACTGACCATTTTTGTCCAAATGATCGAGCTGTGGTGAGGACAGACACACACAAGCACAGAAATATATAATTAAATCATAATGTTAGCTTATTAAAAGGACAAATTAAAGGTTGTAGGCCAACTGTAGTATTCACATTGTTTGGGAATAGCTAATATTATATGTAAAAGCCAACCACAGACTGCCCACTGACTTGATAATGCACAGAAACATTAAGTAAATTTAGAGTTCTATTTTGATAGGCTGGATTTTTGCAGTTTTGAGAGTCAGAATACATCAATTTTATTAGTGTGTACAAGGTACCAGTCTTATACAATTTAAGCTTTACTAAGAAGCTAGTGACTGAATTTGACAATGTTTGCAGAGTTTGTGCTATCAAATCTAGTATACTAAATATTCACAAGCAGAACTCTATATACTGCTGTGTTCTTAAAGTATATCTGATTTCATCCATCTGCCACAGAAAGACTCACTGGTCATCTGCATGTTGGTCATTAATATTTTTCTTGCAAACAGGACATCATATAGAACATGTTGAGCAACATATACAGCAACACATAGAATTTTTTTTAATTTGTAAATCTACATGAATTTGTAAATTTATGTATGGCAGACATGTTCACAAATCTCATTTAAAAATGTTCTATATGTTGCATTAGTCTTTCATGTACCTTTGCTTTTCTCTTGCAGAAGGTGGTAACAATCCCCAGATGTCCTGCAGCAGCTGCGTAGCCCAGAGGAGTGAGACCACTTTCAGATGCTGAGTCTACAGTGGCACCATATTCCAGCAACAGGTTCACCATATCCATGTAGCCAAGATGTGCATGCACACACAACACTGGAGCATTGTTCAGTACCTCTGTACGGTAATTCACGTTAGCACCGCCCAGTATCAGTAGTCGCGACACCTAATAAGGGTTTAAAACATTACTGACATAACTAATTTCTGTTTTAAGGTAATATCCAAATGTAAACTCTACAACATTGACAGTTGGTTTGTAGTGAAGATGTACCTTTATGTTAGGTGTGTAAAGGTTTCTTAGTGATGAAAGAGCAGTGGATAAACTTTCTGTGCTGTATGACACCCACAGCCCTTGCAAAATGGATGAAGAAACCCCGACCTTCTTACTCAGACCCTACAGCATCATAGAACCAAATGATAATTAGACAAAGTCTTAATGCATCAAAGCTTTACCTGTAAGTATGTGTATTATAGTGAGTTACGTTCACATACATTTACATAACATTGTTACCTTGAATATGTGTGCTTTAAGTATGTGATGGCCCAGCTCAATTGTCTGTTGTCTGTTTAGTTTGTTTTCTTGTCTGGAGAACCAGAAAGCCAGAAGAGTATGGCCATTCCTAAAAAAGAACGAAAATCAGAAAGTGTAAGATTTTATTAC